>JAVHLV010000249.1:0-100444 GCA_036785495.1 Colletotrichum neosansevieriae | reverse complement strand
AGGCCCCCCCCCCCCCCCCCCCCCCCCCCTACAGACGTGTCTTGTCGTCATGCTGAAGCAACATTTACCCGCTCTGTAGCATGGGCTGGGGCAAGACGCTGACCTTCCTGCCCTTCGGGCCCCGCTGGCAAATGCATCGGAAGCTGCTGCAGACCACTTTCAGCAACACCAATGTGCGACAGTGGTACCAACTGCAGGTGACAGAGGCCCGCAAGTCCATCCACAGCATTGTCAGGGACCCGGACAACTGGGAGGTCTCCATGAAGAGGTGAAAAAAAGGCCCCCGATAACCCTGACTGGATTAAGCGCTTTTTGGCTCACCATTCCACTAGGTTCGCGGTCGCCATCGTTCTCAAAGTCAGCTACGGCGTTGATGTTCGAGATGACAACGATCCATATGTAAAGATTGCCGACGATGCCATGTACGCATTGGGAAACGGCGGCGCACCCGCGAATAGCATCGTCGATATCTTCCCCCCTGGTAAGCTTGTGGATGTTCAAACACGCAACACACCTCCCGAAGAATTGACTGACAACAAGACCCGCCGCAGCTCGCCATCTACCCAACTGGCTGGCTAGAGATTGGTCGCTGAAATTCGCGCGAGAATGGGGCTGGGCTATCCAGAAACTGCACAACGTTCCATTCGCCGTGGCCCAGGACGAACTGGTAAGGACTACGCCCTTGTCTGTCATGTCAACGCCCGCAAGCGCTGATATGTTCAAGGCTCGAGGCAAGGAAAACCCATCCTTTGCGCACACGTTGTTGGAAACGTGGACTTCCAACGCCAAGCAGGGACTCGAGAACAAATGGTCACTTGACGATATCAAGGGTGCAGCGGGCGCCATCTTCATAGCAGGGGCCGACACGGTATCTACGCGCCCCGACATTGAGCCTCAGACTGAGTAAGACAACGCTGACTTCAGCTACAACAGACTTGGGCCACCATTGTTGTCTTTGTCTTGAACATGGTTCTCCACCCTGAGATTCAGCAAAAAGCTCAGGCATTAATCGATCGGGTCGTCGGCCATGACAGACTGCCGGACCTCTCAGACCGACCATCCCTCCAGTACATTGACCATATAGTCCAGGAGGTCTACAGGTATGTCAACCCAGTCGTGTTCGATGCGCACGGGGGACAGTATGCTGAGTAGAAACGCAGATGGTCTCCATTGGCACCGTTAGGAATTCCCCACAAGTCCCTTGAGAACGACGTCTATAACGGCATGTTCATCCCTAAAGGGTAGGTTCTCTGCCCCTCTTCACACCCTCAACGGCCCGAAAAGCTGCATGCTTCTAGACAGAAAATACCAACTGCTTTCCCCAGGTCCATTGTTTTTGCCAACTCCCACGCCATGACTCAAGACGAGAGGATATACCGGGACCCCAAGTCTTTCAACCCAGACAGATACAAGGCACAGTCTGCTGGCGGCCATGGTGAGCCCTTGCCCCAGGGCCAGTTTGGCTTCGGCCGCCGAGTCTGCGTTGGACGCTTTTTGGCGGACAACAGCGTCTGGATAGCTGCGGCCACGATGCTAGCCACCCTCAACATCGGCAAGAAGGTCGGACCAGACGGTCAGGTCATTGAGCCAAAGGTGGTTTTTACCAATGGTGGCACATGGTAAGTCACTTATTGAGCCCCATAACTGTTCGGGGGGATGTGTGTATCTGACGTCAAAACAAGCCACCCAGAACATTTCCAATGTTCGATAAAGCCACGCAGTGAGAAGGCAGCGGACTTGCTACGCCAGACAGTCTCTAGCTCATGAGCTGCTTAGATAACACACAGAGAGTGAGGCAATCTAGCCTTCCTGGGGCTCGTATACTAAGCTTTTAGACCTTGGGGTTGATGAGACCGTGCGCGGTTGAGGTCGAGGGGACCCCCGGATGCTCAGGTTGCTTTTCCCTCACTGAAGGGAAAAAGCCCTCAGCGACAACTAAGTCGGCTTCGGGCACTGGAGAAGAATCATGAATCGATGACGGAAGCAATATGTATAAAACTAATGTCGAAACAGGGACATTTATCCCGACGCCCCTTCTTGACAATCAGCAATGCATTCTCAAAGGAAGAACTACAGGAACCGGAACCACCGTTCCCAGATCGACATACAGACGGATATCTCCACCGTTTCCCGCGCAGAACTTTTTGGATAAATGGAACCGTTCTTGCCACGGCCTCGTTGTCCAAATCTGGAGTTGCCAGCAGAAACCTGCTTGGTCGGGCCTACTGTATATCCAATCGATCCGTGAGCTGGCATTGCTTAGCTGGACGTCTTTCTGCAGTCATACCAAGTCTAAGGCCAAACCAGGACCCCTTTTAAAACGAGGTCCGGATTCGCTTTTAAGACCGGCTCGATTGGAGATCAAGTCGCTGCGCAAGTTAGACGTAAGTAGAGCGTCACGTCTTGGCTTTTGATCCGAGAAAACAAGGCCGGAGGGAACCTCTCCCTTGCCAGTTCTCGCACGAGGACGTTGTTGTGGCTCTCTTCTTCAATCCCTTTGGGTCTTTCTCTATCGAGTAGTAGTTTTGGGAAGGAAAGAGAAGAAACGATAGGCGTTATTCAATGAGTCATGTACAAGTACGACGCTCTACGACTGAGCGTTGTTCGTCCAACGTAAGGCCATTGCGTGAGCCATGTCACCCTCCATCAAACGCCCGAAAACGTGGCGGCGGCTTGGTAAGGGAATGTTGAATTTCATGCCGTTCGCTGACATTACAGTTTTTACGGCCCGAAAAGTGGCCTGAGGGGGCATGGAACATCTTGCTGCCACTGCTGCTGCTGCTGCTGCAACCACCAGTCTTTCGGGATGTCGACAATCGAAACATGACGATCGTTCACGCCGGCGACGCCCGAATTACATGCTCCGCTCTGTCGGTGGTCGTGATGCTGGCCTTCGGGCACGCTGAGCCGCCCTATTGACAGGGTTACGACTCGTGAGAAGGGAAGGAATTGCTGGCAGTCTCTCACGCATGGGGGAGATCTTGGATTGCGCCGGAACGCGACCGCCGGGATCTCACTAAATCGCCGTCTGAGACGACAGTCTAGAAGCCACAAATGGAAGACTGTGGGAAGAGGAAAAAGAAAAAGACAAAAGAAAAGGCACTTAAGCCACGAGTTGAATTAGGATCAAGACCCCTTTCCCGTTTTCTGAGGGATGGGGTGGGCTGGCGCAACGTTGGCCGCCATCCGCCCTCCCTTGGAGTCGAAGCCGCTTCTCGTTTTGCTATCCCTAAAGTGGGACTTCGAACGCAGCTCGCAAGCGACTGTGGCCAAGATAGACGACGGACTTCCCGGGCTCTTGGACTGAGCCGTTGTCCGCTTCCGCAAACTTGCAGTAGCATAGCAATTACAGTCCAGAAACATTGACAAGCTTGGGACCCTGTCGCAACTTGACGCAGATACCCGAGCTTCGCGCTACAGCCACGTGCAATTGAGACAGACTGACTTGACGCAGAAGAGTGACCACGACAGGGGTCAAGGTCCAAAGGCCGCAACCTGAAAAGGGGCGGGAGAACAATTCCAGAAGCAGCCATCGAAGCGGCGGCGGAAGGGCTTCAGCAGCACTCAAGTTGCGAGAATGGGCGACCATAAATTTCGACGCCGGCGATTGCGGACTTGTCGATCGTTGTCAGGCGGGACCTCCCCTCCATTGCCTGGGGTTCCTAGGATTGCTCGGGTCCAAAAGCGGCGAACCTTGTATCACTCCAACACGGGTGTGTGTTGAGGGACAGCGAAGAAGCATAGAGAGAGGGGGGGTGTTGGGAAAAGGGTTTGATGCAGCCGCTGAAGGATTCGTCCCTTTCGCCGGACGATTCTCCCGCCATCTGAAGCTTCGGCCTTGGTATCTGCCCTTTTTTCAGAGCCTTTTAAACTCTCGCTCAAAATGAGCAGGACTTCTGCTTCGCTCACGTCCTCGTCTGATACAGAGCAGAGCGTACACTGCTGTACCCCCCTCATCAGAAGCTCTGGACTCTTCCCCCCCTTCCTCTTCCCTGCTAGGCAACTAAACCCCCACTTGAAGTGCTTGGTTTTCGTGGACTAAAAAAGCCATGAAATTGTCAAAAATACGTGTGGTGGAAATGAGACACAGCGCACGTGGAGTATTGCCATCGATCGTTGTATCGCGGGAACGGCAGCGATTTGTGGCTGCCCTCGTCTTTCGAAATTCGCACATCCATGCCCGCCCCATCCTGGCCCCATGTCTCCCGGTAGACCTTCCGTCCGCTTAACCTTTGGGGCGAAACGGTGCTCTCGAACTGTACTGCGGGGGCTGGATCGTTTATCAGGGAACGACCTTCGACGGTCTGTAGGCATTGGGATGACTCGAGCCGTTTCGAAAGGCGTGAGCTTGCATACGGGCGAGTCGTAATCCTAACGTTAAATATTGTCGTCAATTTGAACGACAAGTGCATCTCTTCATATCGCACAATACGTGCTAGTTGAGGACGCAGAAGCATCACCCTATTGCCCCCTGTCATCCCACCTATCTCGACAGCCTCGGATCTTCACAAGTCTGTCATCCAGTCGTCGTCTTCTTCCAAAAGTTGACAGCTCGTTCACGCTACCCCACCGAATCCGCTCGCGTATCGGACTTGCTCCAGACATACTGGACTACCCGAGCCGAATTCACCGAACGTCGATCTCTTTTGCATTCGCACAAACTGCAAAGTGGAATGCCTCTATTCCGTTGCCCCTTTTGACGAACTTCCGACCGATACCACTCGAGTAATCCCGCCCGAAGGAAGGCTCAAAGTCGCAGGACGACCTGGACAATCTTGCCAGTCGTCAGAGGGCATCGAGGGCCCGTCACAATCGGCAAATTGTCGATCATCCAGAGTTTGGCGCTCATACGGGCTATCTTCCGCCGATTAACGCCCGTGTTTCTGGCCGGAGCGGTTGCTAGTTGCCCTGTCGCGGAAAATCCCAGGGCTGCGTATTCGTGTTTGCCGGTGTGATCGAAGGTCCAGCACTCGCGAAGGAAGCGCTATTGCTTCAACACAAACTCACGGACTCTTGGCGACGAAGAACGGTTGTCCAACATTCATCATCATCCGACTCAGAAACTCGTTGCCATGCCTTCTAGAACATCTTTATCGCAGAAGGAGCAGGCCGAGATTTACGACATGGAAAGCCAGTCCCCGGTGTCGAAAAGCCATGGCCACGTCACCCAGCTTTTGACAGTCCAAGATGGCGAGGTTTATCGAAAAGACAACAGCCGCAACCCGAAGTGGTTTCAACAACTTCTCGATGCCGGCGTGGAAGAAAATGGTATTCGGCCTGTTCCCATAGAAGAACGAACCAACACCAACTACAGCAATCTTTTTACTGTTTTCTTCTCCAGCTTGCTGTGCTTACTGCCGTGAGTCGTCGAACCAGACCGTCGAACCAGACATACCAAACACCGCAAGGCCGAATTGCTGACACGTTGCCTTCAGGATCCCCACCGGGGCGCTGGCCACTGCTCAGTTGGGTTTGAGTCTTCGAGATGCGACGCTGGTGATAATCTTCTTCGCGGCCTTGACGACAGCGCCTCCAGCCTTCATGGGTATCGCTGGTTCGCACACCGGGCTCAGGCAGCTTGTGCAAGCGAGGTATTCGTTCGGGTGAGTCGATGCGTCTTTCGCATGTCCAAGCCAGGGCTAATTGAAATGGTCGGTCAGGTACTACCTCGTCGGCGTACCTTTGCTTCTTAATGCCGCAACCGTGACTGGGTTTTCTCTGTCGTCGGCGATTGCAGGAGGTCAGACCCTCGCGGCTGTCAACCCAGGCCACATAGACGTGAAAGTTGGCATCGTCATTACGTGCCTTGTCAGCTTTGCTGCGTCGTTCATTGGCTATCGTGCCCTACACATGTGGGAGCGGTGGCAATGGCTTCCGAGCCTTATCGCCATCGTCATCGCAGTGGGATGCGGTGGCAAGCATCTGTCAAACCAAGCTACTGTACCACCTCCCACGGCTGCGCAAATACTCAATTACGGAGGTCTGATGGCGGGCTACTTCGTTACCTTCGGTGGCATCGCATCGGATTTCACGGCTTACCATAACCCGCATAAGACAACGAAGTGAGTCCGCTGCGGAAACGTTCAGTTCAGTCCTAACGAAATTTAGAGCCAAAATTTTTGCTTATATATACCTGGGAATGTTCACACCCTCTGTACCACTTCTGATTCTGGGTGCGGCAGTCGGAGGTGCTTTGAACAATGTCCCAGAGTGGAAGGCTGGATGGGATACGTATGGCATTGGTGGTGTTATGGCCGCAATGCTGGCTCCTGCCGGCGGTTTCGGCAAATTTCTCCTCGTTGTCCTCGCTTTGACTGTTATCGGTAATATCGCGACCTCCATGTACTCAGTTGCGCTGTGCATGCAGATGATGCTACCAATATTCGCCAGAGTACCTCGAGTCGCCTTCATAGTCGTCGCTCTGGGGATTATGATTCCGATGGCAATTCGCGCCGCTGAGGCGTGGGCAGATTCGTTGGAGAACTTCCTGGGTCTGATCGGATACTGGGCCGGTTGCTTTGACGCCGTCATAATCGAGGAGTTGGTTATCTTTCGACGACTGGATTACGGCTCGTATGACCATTCTGCCTGGAATGCACCACACAGGCTGCCTTCTGGCTTGGCGGCTATCGGAGCAAGTGCATTAAGCTTCGGCCTGATTATCCCGGGGATGGATCAAGCGTGGTTCACGGGACCGATCGCTAGAACAACGGGGGACATCGGGTTCGAATCGGCATTAATATTGACAGCCATCTTCTATGCCCCCCTGAGGTGCTTAGAGATTAGGCTGCAGGGACGGAGGTGAGACTGAAGACGAGTGCTTGGATGAGAGAGGACGGGAGAGAATATACCCGGTCTGGCGAGGTATGGCGACCGACTTTCTCGTTGATGGTGAAAGGCATGACGCAGTGGCATGATTCGTATGGCAGGACCCTAACGTGATAGAGCAGTCTCGCCAGTTGTCAAAATTAGAAGTTTTTTCCGGCGATCAGGCAGGGGCTGCTGCTGCTGCGGCAGCCTGCTCCATGGTGACTACCCGGTGCCCCATCGCACTTTCGTCTCAGGGACTCGTCTTAAGATCCGGGCAGTCGCTCTCCGAGACTGCGACACGTTAGATGCGGGATGTTGGACGGAAGGAGACGGCGGCTCTTACTTAGGCCGCATGACTGAGTTGTCCACAAAGGACGATGTCTTCCCCGAACTGATGCCATGCAGCACCAGTCAACCGAGCCGCAGGAACAGGTGTTCCATCACTGCGTTGAACTCGGTCGGGCGACACGACTACACCACCGCGGCCGAGCCAGGTAGGTGCAACGGTTACGATGACGGAGTGCACCAGCTGCTGGTAGTCAGGATGGAGGAGAGAGTTGATGACCTGTGCTCCGCCTTCAATCATGACACTATGCAGACCCTCGGCGTGGAGGGCAGACAGAATGGTTGGCCAATCGAACCTTGGTTCAGACCCCCGAGTGTCAAGGGGAATGAATTTTCCGCCGTGGGCTTCCAAGACAGCCTGCCTCTCGGAGTTGACGCATGCAGACTTGGTTAGTACGAAAGGTGCCAAACCCTTACCCGCGCGGGCGACTTCAAACACTTTGCTGTGTTCAGAGAAGTCCCAACGGCCACGAGGATCTAGAACAATGGGTCGGGGCTGGGCATCAAGGTCTACACCATCCATACGACAGTTCAGCCCTGGGTCGTCAGCGATGACGGTTCCGACGCCAACGAGGATAGCAGCATGGTGACGACGCAGGTGGTGGGTCATGGCCTTGGACTCGGGGCCCGAAAGGCGTGTTCGCACACCAGGAGCAAGAGATAGCGAAGAGTCCAACGAAGTTGCGAATGTAAGGGTGACAAAGGGGCGGTTCAAGGTTTTGGCTGACTGAATGGCAGATTCTGATGGCAAATGCGGCGCCAGCCAGGCAGCGTCTGCGTCAGGGATGTGACGAGTCTCTGCCATTGTTGTAAATGCGCTCTTTTCCGTCGGCGGCAGAAGTTGAGTAGTGCTCTTAGAAGGACGAGTTGTACTGATTTGCGCAATTTGCCAGCTCCCTGCGTAGCGCAATAGCAGAAACTGTGGCTATTCAAGTACTGACCAGGTGCCCCCTAGTCGTCTGAAAGTCCAGACTACCGTCCCTGCTCAGACTGCCAACAGCAGGACCGCGTCAGCCCGTCTTTCAGAGTCCTGATGGACAGCAGAACAATATCGGGATGCTCTGGCGGATATCTTCCGTCGAGGAGTACGACGTGAATTGTCGCGAGGTCGTGGCTGGCGGGCGTCTGGCTGGCAAACGTTGCAGACAGTCCGCGGGAGTGACTCGGACGAAGTTGAGCAACGGCCCCGAAACCCAAAGTCCTGCGGGAGGTTCGAGTAACGAGAGCTATTCCCAAAGAAGCAGATGTGGCTTCGGATGACTCAAAGTTTCGAGTGCCTGCCGGGAGGAGTTCTCACCAGGTTGGATGACAGGGCACTAGAAATTGGCCGGAGAAGTGCAATGGCCCGCTCTGAAGGAGGCAGTGTCCAAGGATGCTGTGACGAAGTTTTTCAGATGACCGGTAGTAAACAGGGCCGGTGCGAGAGGTCGCAACAACCGCGATGGTGTGCGTGGTACTGCGGTAAGCCCCTCGAGGGTTCGCAGTGCCTAGGCGCACCAAACAGGATTACGATGAGGATAAGAGGTCGAGAACTGGCTCGAGGATCTGCGACTTGTGGACGCCCACCCCTCGTTGATCTGGCCCGGGTAGACAGACGAGCGACCCTAACGATGGAGGAGCGGAGATCTGTCCGTGATTATGGACCTTGATGCAACGATTCAGATGCAGGGCGTGACCGAAACGTCAGGCAGTCGCGGCAGCCAAGTCCGAACTTCGGACCATGAAGATGATGCTACTGGTGAAGCTGAAGTCGGGATTTTTACTGATGCTCCTGGGTGTACAAGTCAAGTGCTTGTGGAGGCAAAAGTCTCGGTGATTGGTTGACTCGAAAAGTTCGCGACGTTTGTGTCAGGTCGTGTTTGTGGATGGGGGCTGTGGTGGTGAAGCGATAGCGGGAATGGGAGACGCGGATCAGGACGATCAACTGAAAGGCAATGCCTCAGGCGACTGCAAGTTCGAGAACAAGTGCAAGTGCAAGTGCAAGTGCAAGCAGATGCAAGTGTGATGGAGGGTAAGGTGCCTTGGGGGAAGTTGCGATGGGGACTGGATTGGGTTGGATTGAGAAAGTGCGAGTGCAAGCAACTACAACTGCAACAGCAAGGCAAGAGGCAGTCACGATTGGACGAGAGACCCTTCCCGGTTTCCTCTCACTCGCCTCACCGTCCGACAATCCAATGGTCTTTTCCTTCCAATTCCAGAGAGGGTGACCAGTCTGGTGGAGAGGGCGGCCGGCGGCGGCCCCGCCGCAGAAGGCGTGGACACTCGTGGAGTGGACACTCGGGTGGGAACTGACACCGCGTTGGACGTGACTGGACGATGGACATCCGATATTGCTCATTGGACCATGACAGAGTCGCTGCTGTGCAGTGTGTGTGTGACTGACTTGGTTCTGTCAAAGACTAGCATGAAGCCAAGAGACCGACTCCATTTCTCGCGTGTAATTCCGCGCTTTTTTTTGGTCCCTTTTTGTTCTTTTCTTTTTGGGGGGGGGGGGGGTTCGGATACACATGGAAATCTGCAACGGCTTCCACACTCTCCCTCCGGCCATTACAGGTATGAACTTACGTACCTTGCGTACCACACACTCTCACCACCCTCCCGTCAACTTACAATGAGAATGGAAAGCCATCACACAGATAAAACCTACCTCAGCAGCCGAAGGTCGTCTAAGTGCGCGCTTAATTAACTTAACGACTGTCTCAGCTTTTTACAGAAAGTCAAATGTCAAGTGGCATGTGGTGGCCTGGGTTGTTCAACCCATCTTTAATGTACTGCTAGTGCCCGACCCCTTCTCTTCTGTCCCTGGCCTGGCGTCACCAACACTTTTAGACTTTGGCCTCTCACCGACATGGATGAGGTCGACGTCCTGTTTGCCTTTTCCGATGACGCCGCTCTGCCCTATCTGCCCTGCCCTGGCCATATTACATAGTACTGCGTACTGTAGTACACACGCTACCTTACCTTACACGGCACAAACTGGCTGGGCTGCCCCTCGCCTAACCTTACCTTGTCGTATACTACCTCAGAGGTGCAGTGGGGGCCTCGCGATTCTGGGCAGGCAAATCCGCATACACGGCACTTCCCAATGGCACGGATCACCTCCCCTTCAACCTGCTGCGGGAGGGAATCCCTTAGCCAGGGCCAGGATTCCACCACCACCACCACCACCACCACCGCAATTGGATGTTCACGACTCTCGTCGGCTTTCTTCCTACTCGGGCCGTGTCGACATTTGGACTTGGACCTTCAAAGTAAGTAATGGCACGCGTTGCTTCTTCTTTAGAGTTTTAATCGCTGGCTCTACCTTCTTATTCCCATTGCTAATGGCAATCTCGTCCGTTTATACATGCAGCAGCGGACATGCCTCTTCGGGACACATCCGCCGGGCTCGCTGAAACTCCCCGGTCACGCTTTTACTCTCCATTGGATTCGTTTGTCGCCTGTCGGATCATCCTGCAGTCGCTCGGGGTCACGATATCTGGCTGCAGTTTGCTGGTGATGAATTCAATACCCATCTCCTGCGCCCCGGTACTGGGGCAAGCTCGACAACACCAGACTACCTAGGTAGGGCCTTCGTGTGGTTGCAATGCAGCTACAATAACCGGACTTTGGTACATTCAAGCCAGGCACAATTCACAATCCGATCCAACGTTGTAAATGGAACCTACCACCACATCAAGCGAGCCCAACCCTATCTCCGACGTGCTCATTGGCAACGACCCAGCAGTGCCAACGGTCGTACGGCCCCTTCACCTTACTTGCGGATAATTATTCATCTCCTAACATATCTGGCCTTGTCGATATCCGCCGCCGCTCAGACTGTTCCTTCCGACTGGCGTTGCTTGTCCTGTCTCTACTTTCTCCCGTCAGCTGCGTCACATTTCCTGGGTTTCCCTTTCAGCGAATGCCCATCCCCGGCATCCGACAAGTGCCTACAGGACCCAAATTTGGGACCCCCGAGCCCCCTGGCGCACACACTACGACGCGCTACTATCAACAATTTCCTCCCATCTTTTCTCCTCGGGTGTGGGGAGACTTCGCCAGCAGAAACCTTCAAAAACCTTACTACGCGCTACCTGCCCCTTGCCCGCCTCTAGATGCGCCAATCTCACTAGAACGGGCAGGCAAAGAGGCCGTCCTTACTCAACATGAAGTCCCCGTCGCCTCCATCCTTACTCGTGGAAAACCAGACTACTGTCCCAGAAATATCCACCAGTGATGCCTTCTTCTTCCTCAAGTCGAGGCCGCAAGCCTGCGCCGAAATAGCTTTGACTATGTTGTCGTCGTCGTGGATATCGACGAGAAGCGGCCAGTCTAACAAAACATAATCTCTGGGGCCTGGTGACATCCTCAAGTTCATTCCACCAGTTGTGCTTCTACAGACTTCGGCTCGGCCATCTGAGATCAATACGAACGGCACATTCCAACGGACGCTAGCCGATGAAATAGACTAATAATCAAGGACTACTGTGGTTCTCGACGACGCCTAATTAGCCCAGAGGCCAACCTGACAGCGGGATTTGCCAGTAGCGATCTGCAGGGGCCTCTCTGTGCTGCATGCCTGGTGCTCAGGAGGCACCTCTGTCATCCCTCTGCTCAATGGTTGCGAGTCCAGCGCTGAGACAAGTGCCGCTAATGGCAAGAGAGGTTACCTGCAATATGCATAGCGCCGCGCTCCGAGACATCTCAGTGATCCGACAACGGCATCTTCATGAAGTGTTTCGGCCAGAATCAGCCCGAATGGCCAGGCGGTCCACGTCCTGTCCCACCCCTGAGACTACCGACAATGAGCAGTACCTGGGTCATGGTGCCACTTTGCTTGGCCGTCGATACAACCTGCCTAAGAGTATCCTGAATCAGTAGGATGCCGAGGTCAGGTCGAGGAAGCTGCAGCAGAATGATCTAGGGCATCACCCCATGCCGGGAAGCTCAACTTTGGAGCATCTCGAGCTAACGACTGCCGGCCGCAGGCTATGGCGTGCCTCTGCAATCCTGTTGAAACCCAATCATCAGCTGTTCCTTCCAGGAATGTGGCACCTCTCGCTTGGCTGCATCTTGGCGTCTTGAACGCTCGATTCCGATGGTCTTCCTGTACACCCATATGCGCCTCCTTTGGACCGCAAGCAAACATTGATGAACTAATAGTAGGAAGACGACACACTCGCAACCGCAAACTGGCACAGGAGCTGACAGACAGACTGAGACGTACATCGTGAGGTACAGACATAGAATTACCAGATCGCCCAATTCGCACTACATGTCACATTATTCGAAGCAGGGCGGTGTTCGAAGCCCAACACGGGATCCTAGCTCGGATAACGACCGATGCGTCCCATTATCCAACCTAAACCCGTAGCAAGACGCCAGCCCAGGCCAGAAGGCGGTCATCAACAACGCCTGTGCGTGATCCGGGCTGCTTAGCCTGATATTTCCCACTAAGGCCGTTGACTGCGCAAAGGGCGAGCGTTGGCCAAAGCTTACATCTGCCCATTTCGAGAGGACACGGCACTAGTGTTTCGACGTCCCAGTGACATCCTGAGATCTGGCCAATACCGAATAGGTTTGTTGACTTTGAGTTGCAGCAAATCGTCCATCACGAGTGGGGGGAGTCGGGAAGGAGGGGGGCCACACCAGATGCCTTCCATGGACCCCAAGCGCTGCTCCGGCAGGCAAGAGACGATACGTTCCCGCGCCCGGCCTCTCGGATAGGTACGTATTACACGCACCGCCGCACTGTACACCTAGAAGTAAGGTACAGTCGGGATGTCCAAGATCAATATCTGCGCCTACAAAGGCTGGTAGATTGGTCTGCCTAGTGTCATCGGATGCAAGGGCCTGCTCTCGGCCTAGGTCGTTCGCTTGTTCCATCAGCAAGCAGTACCCAGACGCCACAACGTCGTACGTGGAACCTCACATTTATCTCTGTCGGGACCCTTCTACCCACGGCGATATGATTGTCGGTCCCCATGGTTCTCTCAGGACAGACACAC
The DNA here is from genome assembly GCA_036785495.1 of Colletotrichum neosansevieriae. Taxonomy (NCBI): domain Eukaryota; kingdom Fungi; phylum Ascomycota; class Sordariomycetes; order Glomerellales; family Glomerellaceae; genus Colletotrichum; species Colletotrichum neosansevieriae. Next base: position 87,299 of record JAVHLV010000249.1, on the reverse strand, counting down.
TTAGACACGAACGTGTGTCCATTCCTTTCCCCCCAAATTCTCACCAACTTCCACTGCCATGGGAGCTATCATTCCAAACTCGAAGAGGTATCCGAAAACCCCAGACCCACCTCTGGCTTTTGGCGCCTCTGCCCAACATGCTTTCTCTACGAATCCCACTCTGGAAGATCCGTACACCTATCAAGTCGGATTTGGTAACAGATTTACCTCAGAAGCCATGTGAGTAATGATGGCAGAAAGACCAGTACACGAAGCTGAGCTGACGAGTGAAGCCCGGGAACCCTACCACAATCCTGCAATGTGCCGCAGAAGGTCAGGTATAATCTTTACTCGGAACAATTAAATGGCTCGTCTTTTGTGGCGTCTCGAACCAACATCCAACATGCCTGGTTCTATCGCATTTATCCGTCAGTCGCTCACGGGAATGTTGAGAAAATGCCGCGTAGCGCAGATGTGAGTCAGCCATCAGATCAGCGTCTACCCCCAAGAAACCCCCTAACCCCTTACCTGCAAAGATTGAGTCGAAATTCACTTCAAGTAACGAGGATGTGGAATTCGTCCCTGGAGGCCTTTGCTGGAGGGCTCTTCCGATTCCGAGCACCGACGGACCGGCTATGGACTTCGTTCAGGGGCTTAAGACCATAGTCGGGCACGGAGACCCGATGACAAAGGAAGGCCAGGCCGTGCACATCTACACGGCGAACGTCTCGATGAAGAAGCGCGCGTTTTGTAGCAATGATGGAGACATGCTTTTTGTGCCACAGGAGGGAAGAATCGACATCCAGACAGAATTCGGAAGGTAAGTTTACGAACTGCTGGAGCCGACGGGCGGAAGCTGATCTTCCCCTAGAATGATGGTACGGCCTGGGGAACTGGCCGTAATACAAACTGGCATTCGGTTCAAGATCGACTTACCTGATGGTCCTTCTAGGGGTTGTAAGTATTTGCGGACTCACTCAAGATTATCAGCTAAACAGCGCAGACGTCCAGGAGTTATTTGGAAGCCGTTACGAGCTTCCAGAACTCGGCCCTCTGGGAAGCAACGGCCTGGCCCTTCCGCGGGACTTCGAGTCTCCCGTTGCATCCTTTGACATGGACACGTCTGAATGGGAAAGTAGGCCTGTCCGGCCCTCATAACACAACACCACGAACTCACAAGAGCGCAGTTGTGTACAAGCTAGCTGGGAAGCTATGGTCTTGCAAGCAAAACCACACACCATTCGACGTTGTTGCGTGGGACGGCAAGTATGCAACACCTGCCGCTTCATCCCCAAACCCACAATTTACTCATCTCCGTGGACAGTTACGTTCCGTTCAAGTACGCCGCAGAGAAGTTCGTCACCGCAGCCTACACGGACAGAGATCAAGCCGACCCCAGCCTTTACACCGTCTTGACGGCCAAGTCCAAAATCCCGGGTGTTCCCACGACGGATTTCATGTTCTTCACGCCCAAGTATTCCTCGGCGACCGACACTTTCCGCCCACCGGTATGGTACACAGACAACGCTGGTCATCTGGCTTGCTAACGTGAGGCAGTACTATCATCGAAACATGGCAACCGAAGTAGTAGGCATCGTGTATGGTGATTACAAGGGCACCAGTCGCAACCTGGAGGCTGGCGGACTAAGCTTCCAATCAAGTTACATGCCTCACGGAGGTTAGTTTCGACAACTTGCTGTGGAACAGCGTGGCTGACAGCATAACAGAAACACACGAGGCTTTCGAGCAGGCGACAGCTAACGAACTGAAGCCCCTGCGCGTCGGTGAAGGGCTTCTTGGTAGGTTCTTATGCCAGCGGCCGGCGATGAGCGAGCATTACGACTAACCCGAGGACATAGGATTCATGTTCCAGATCAGCACTCATTGCGCCGTGACTCGATATGCTTTAGAAAGAAGCGGAGTACTTGAAGGCAAGATTGCCCCCCCCCCCCCCCCCTTCCCAATTGCTTCGTCGGATCACTCAGACTAACTTTGGCCAAACAGTACCACCAGCTTCTCTATGGGACACGATGCAAGGTCACTTCTTCGAACACGTCGACGAGGTAAACGAGGACCTTAAGAGGCGAGGCCTCCCTCCCCTCGGATCCAGTCGTTAGGCATGTGGTGATTCCCACTGGTATCTCTCTTTATCTATTAGAGATATCGCTCTTCGAATGAGTTCCCGCATTTCCATAGCGATAATAGCGGTAGCTATCATGTAAATTTTCGGGAAGACAAGTCGATAAGTTTGGATTGGACCAATTAGAGGCTAGGGTAAATTCGAGTGCCGTTGAATGTTTTGTTGGAGGGGACGGCTGGCCAGACGTCTCTAGTTAAAACTTGCAACCACTTTGACAGCAATATCCGATATGGTGTAGTGGCCAACATGATGCCCTCTCATTCCGATGCGAGGTTAGGCATAGCCCCGAGTTCGATTCTCGGTTTCGGAATATTTGGTTCAATTTTTGGTCATTTTTTAACAACTTCAGGCCTATTTGCTTGCTTGTATATTGCGTCTTGCTAGAAGAAAAAAGACACTGGGAGCAAACAAGCAGTATGCGGCGGGATCATAGATAGCTGCGAAGTACGTCTCTACCAGGTCTTTCAGGTGTTTACAGATGATCAATACCCAATAACCAAAATGTTCCGGCAATCACAGCAATCAATCAAGTCGGCATGTCGAAATCGCTTGCAACGAGCCTGCGAATGTGTAACCGAAAAGTCAAAATTCCATTTTTACCAGCAGTTATTAATAGTTCCTTTAGGGACGGGATCAACAGAAGCCAATCAGGACTTTGCTCTCGGATCCTGCACGTCCTTCTAACGCAGATCATGGTACGGGCAGGGGTAGTAGGTGCAGCAGTCCTCTGGGAGGTTTATACATAGTGTAGTGGATCGATGCGCAGGCGGGGGGTGTCTGTTCGCCGTGCCGGATGCATCTTGAAGACTTCTAGTGCCTTTGCTGAGTGCTTTACATAACACGGTTGGGCAGAAAGACCGACGACGATGCTATAAGCCCATGGTATGAGGCATGAACGAACTCTTATTGGATAGGTAGCAAAGCAGCGTTGAGACTTTTTAACGCCAATGAGCTTTTTCTAAGGCGGTGTATGATGGACGCGCGGAAAAATTTGAGACATTGGCTCAGCTGACGTACTTTCCGACACGTCGTGAAGTGTCCTTTGCCAAGTTGAACGAACATGGACGAACTGTACCTAGTTGAAGTAAGTATCCGTATGTCGCCTCTTCTCATCAATCTCGAAATTCCCGGAAAGCACGCCCACCACCGAGACCATTCTTACTTGCCCATCACGAATGCCGTGCCTGGCATTCCGATCCCTCATATGGAGCCGGGGTGGGTTCCCCTGTGCTCCGTCACCGCGAGGGCGACGGTAAGAAGTTGCGTCAGCTTATGTCTTGGAAACTCTCCGCCAAATCTCGTCCGCCCTCCTTCAAAGCAGAAGCGACACTCGCGACCGGGGGCAGAGTACCCGCTTTTCAATTGGCGATGCTCCGTCGCGATACACTGCAGTCACCCGGGGGAAGGGGGGGGGGGGGGGCGGACGGGCGAATGGGGTCGTTGTTGTTTAGGGTCAGTCGTTGGTCCCGGAACCCAAAGCAACATTTGAGACAGCGACAGTTTTGGGGGCTGGATATGGGTTTTTTTTTTCTTGTTCTGAACTGACTTATACGCAGGAGTCGAGAGGTCGAGGACGAGAGCTTGTAGGAAAGACTGTCATTCGGGATAGCATAAGAAATACTAGAAGACTTGAAAGAGATACTGTCTACGAGAAGCTTTCTCTCAATAAGTTCTCTTTGCGGCGGTACCAAGACCAACAGCGCGATTGCCCAGAGACCTGGTCGCAGACATGATCTCAGGCTGGAGTCACGAGCACAGCAAATTTAGGCTTTTGGGACCACTCTTTGCAGAGCTACAAGGTACCGCCGCCCTACCTACCTTAGGCTCCCTCCCTCAAATTGGCATGCAGATGTTCTTCCTGCCGCGCATGCGCACGCGGCTTGGCTTGTTCCCATCCAATCCACTCACTCATCCCATTCATCCCATCCCCTCTTCCCCCAAAGGCAGGCCACCCTCCTTTCCCAGCATCGCCACGTTCTGCCCGGTGGCTCTAGTTCCTGTCCACCTTTTTTCCTCTCTGCTCATTAAAACCATCATCCTGCACATCTGTCCACTCAAGCTTTATCCATACACCACACAAAACGCACCTCTTTGGCCGTCTGCCTATGTCTTAGGCCCAATCGCCTGCCTTCATTTCACCTACGCGCAGGTTTCTGTTCTGTAGAAACAAGAACACGTTCGCTCATTGCAACTAGTATTCGTCCGACCATTGCATCAACAACTAAGCCTGAATCCTTTCGAACAGAGGATCTTACTCCCTGCGAGGCACTCGAACCACCACAACACTCGACGCGATGGCCGACCACGACAAGCCCCCCGCTTATGGCGGTCCTCCTCCTCCTCAACATCCCCAACAAGCCTACCAAGGCTACGGCTCTCCTCCTCCGCAAGGTCCCGGCGACTATGGCACTCCCCCGCCCGGTCAGGGTCCATACTACTCTCCCGGCCCCGAGATGGGATACCCTCAAGGCCCTTACCCTCCGCCGGGCCAATATCCCCCCGGACAATACCCTCCGGGTCCCTACGGTCCTCAGGCGCACTATGGTCCCCCTGGTGGTCCCGGATATCCGCCGCAGGGCGGCTACTACCAAGACAACCGCGGCGGCGGTGGCGGCAGCGGCATCATGGCTGGTCTGCTCGGTGCGCTTGCGTGTTGTTGCTGTCTTGACTGCTTGTTCTAAGCCATTCGCCCGATAACGACTTTGGGTACCCGAGATGCGATCGAGGAGGTGGTATCAGATGTTGTGATAATAGCATTGCACCGGGCGGTTTGGGCGAATCGCGGCGAAGTCACAGCGACTTCAGCCAGAGAAGAACTGAAGATTTGGAGACAGCAAAGAGCTGGCATAACTTTGTGCGAAAAGGCATGCATTTACCGCAAGGCGTCATGGGCGAATGGGGGCATCAAATCACAGAGGAAAGCAAATGCACCACAGGGCCCCCTCCTAAGCGTGGATCTGAGACGATTACACTCACCCTGGGAAAAAAAAAATTGTACTTAATTGCCTTGTCTTGAGGACGTGGTAACAACGGTCTGTCGAGCCGTTCGGCATAATTTTCAATCACGATGCGACCTCATCTGCAAATTCAAAGACTATAAACGCTGCGTGACAAGAAGCTGAGAGCTCAATGCGGGGGGTCAAGGACTTGGGGGGCTGCTTGAGCTACCTTATTGATGGAGTTCGAAGTGGCGTAAGCTACAACGCATTCATTCTTTAGCTCAACGCCATGGGGCTGTCCGGAACTCGCGGGGAATAAAAGCCACATTGAAAACCGAGCGCACGATTGCGAGCTCTGATGATGGGATGATCACTGATGCAGGTGTCTAGTTCATGCAGGTCGTATTGAAATTCATCTATGCCGCGCTCTTGAACAGGTCTTCAAAATCTCTCTGGATATTGGCCACGCAATCGTTGGAGTAAATCATCTTCTGCACGTCGGGCGAGGCCCACTTATCCGGCACGCTGCCGGCGGCGCCGGCCTTGTGCTCGGCAAACATGCGGTCCCGCTCCTCCTTGGCCTTGCCCTCGCCCAGATGCAGCTGCTTCCCGGACAGGAACGCCATGTTGACGAGCTGAGAGCACCAGTCGCGGCGGGAGAGCTCGTACGCCTTGAGGCAGCGGCGCAGGGTCTGGGGCGAGGTGTCCGGCGCGCGAGCGAGCACTTCGGCGACGACGGAGCCGTCCTCGATGGCCATGGCGGCGCCCTGGCTCAGGTGCGGCAGGGTCGGGTGGCAGGCGTCGCCGAGGAGGGCGACGGGGCCTTCGGAATGGACCCAAGAGGGCAGGGGCTTGTGCATGCGCAGCCGCCACTCGCAGACCTGGCCGTCCGGGACGAGGTTGAGCATGCGGTGGACGAGGGGGCAGAAGTCGTGGAAGACATTGAGCATGGCGGACTTGGAGCCTTTTGTGGTGTAGGTCGCGTTGGTGGCGACGGCGAAGTTGGTGTCGGGCTGGGTAGTGGAGAGGTTGTAGATGTTGTGGGAGGAGACGGGATAGGCGATAATGTGGCGCTTCTCGCCGATCCAGCGGACGACGTCGTCCGAGTCGAGTAGGGCAAGGAGTTCGTGGTCGTCGGCCATCTGCTCGCGGGTGAGCATGATGCGGTATGCGGCCTGGCCGGTGTCCTCTTCCTCGCCCTTTGCGCCGATGGAGTCGAGGAGTGCGGTGCGGACGGAACTCTTGATGCCGTCGCATGCAAGGAGGACGTCGGACTCGACGGAATAAGTTTCGCCGTCGCGCGGCTGCACCGTGAACTTGGGCTTTGGTTCGAAAGCGTCGACGGACGCCAGCGAGGTTGCGAAGTGGAACGTGATGGCGGGCTGCTCTTCGCAGGCGTCGTACATGCGACCGGCGAGAGAAGAGCGATGGCCGTTGCAGTGTGGGAAGCCGTAGAGTTCGCGGATATCGGACATGTCAACGTGGGCAAGCTCGACGTTGGTTGAACCCTCTGTGCGCCAGTGTGAGTCAACTCGCTTCCAAGTGGTATGGTGAGGGCCTCGTACGTCTGATGCTAGAGCCCTTGACGTCCGTAGCCTCTTTCTCGATTTCAGGCCAGCAGCCTAGACGATCAAGGGTTCGAACAACATTCGGAGGCATTTGGATACCGGCGCCGACGAAACCGAGATTCGAAGCGGTCTCGTAGACGTCGATGTGCTTGAAGCCCTTTTTGGCGAGTGCTAAGGCGGCGCCCAAACCGCCCATGCCTGTGTTGAGACCGTGTTAGAGGTGACTGGAATTAACAGCGCATGGAACTCACCAGCGCCAATGACGGCGATCTTCAAGTCCTTCGGGTCTGACATTGTTTCTGTGATTGTGCCGTGGTATCCCTCGAAGGCGTAACGACTGTAGAGTCCAACTTATTGAAAGTCGATCCTCCAGGCCGTTTATGAAGTTGGCCGCCATGGAGCCTCACATTGGGAATGTGGGGGATCTGACCAAGGTCGGGGTCCATTATTATCGGCTGGAGAAGCGGGGAAGGGCGCGACGATTGAGGGGATGTTCGATGTCTCCTTTGGCTTTTTGGAAATTTGGTAATGGGACCGGGATCGAGAGACGGGAAGTGACAGACGCTGGGTGGGTGGGATTGGTAGATGAACCCAACTGCCGGCGCGCCGAAGGTGTGGTGGGTTGGTAGTCCGAACTCTCGAATATTGCCGAACCCCAAATTCGGGCGGTCAGAGTTGAGTTGGATATTGAAGGATTCTAGAATATGTTAAGAGTTGAAATCGGAACTACATGTTGGCATGCACAACTGCTGCGGGAAAGGTTGTGCGCATGTTTATGCATGTTCCAAAACTGGCGTCGCTGTCGACAACGGCGGGCATGTCCGTGTTGACCATTGACACCTGTCGCCTAACTCCCGTCCCCGTGTTGGGTAACGCCATCCAGATTAGGGGAAAATGCCCGCCCGCGTTCGGCGATGGTGCGGAGGAACGGCCGAAGTGTTGTCGTCAGTCTGGGAGGAAACGGGGACAGCGCCCCGATCCCGGGACTGATTTGGCTTATCCAAAGTCATTTGCGAGCGGGCCTGACTTATACCTCGGGATACTCATCGGTAAGTTCCTTCGGTCGGCTGGAAGGGCTGAAAGGAGGAAGGGTCAGGACTGGTGGAAGGGTACTTGATGACGAGGCGGGAGGTGGAATGCAGGAATGCTAGATAGCCACCACTGTTTGTATCAGGTTTTGAGTCGCAGATGTTGAGCGAGCTGCCCCTGAGCTTCCAGTTCAAGGTTTTGCTTACAGTAAAATCGTCACAGTAGTCCGTAACTACTGCTAAGTTTTCATTCGTCATTCGGCGTGGAAAAGACCCCGCTCTTTTCGGACATACAGGTTACTAAGGACATCTCATGTGATGATGCCTGCGTTGTTGTCAGGGTATCTTGTCTGCGTTCACGTTTTCAAATCCAGACAATTTGCGTCGCCTGATGAAAATTGACAGTTCTGGTGACGCAACCCATCTTCGCTTTCTCGCATGCGGTTTATTTGCCGTTGGATTACTTGCTCGGCATTAATGTTGGATCCGGCGCAGTGCCATCTCGGCGAATGCTTCACCGTCGATAACGCAGACACTGTCGGTATTTGGGGCATCATGACTTACTGCATTTCTCATCAAGCTCTCTCCTTGTACCCGGAGGCTCTGCTTTCTGTAAGCATGGCTTTGCTGCGTCTCTTGATGCGAGCTTAGCTCACGTTGGGACTTGGTGGCAGAGCGCCTCCCACCGAATAGCCTCCGTGGAGAGACATCATCCATGTCCACAACTACGCAATTAGGTAGTCTTGCGGCTTGTCGCACAGCCACGCACACTCGCCACCTAGAACCACGACACCGCCATTGGTATCCACGAGCATGCTTTGGTGGGGAGAGTTCGTGGCAGCTTCGCCTTGGGTTTACAAGGCTCTTCTGGTCGAGCTTCCGCGGCGACGAACCGCCACTGGTGCGAGCAAATGTCCGTGGCGCATCCGCGTCTCGTCTCGTCTCGCCCTGTGCAGACCCAAAGCAAGACGGTAAACCAAGCACAATGCCTTTCTCTGGTCCGTCACAAAGACCTATCATAAAAGCGCTCGTTCCATCCGATTAGCGAGGAACAAACAATATGAGATACATAGTATGTTTTCTGAGGTGCCGGAGTCTAAGGTAGGATCAGGGAAAGGAGCTGGTTCTTCTCGTGCCTTTTAACAAGGAGCTGCTTCTTAGGATGAAGCGCGCGCTGATCGAGTGAGCAGCAAGTTACGGTAACCCTGCAGGAATGTGTAGCCGAGCGTGGGAGATGAGGAATGATTGGCCAAGAGAGCACAGTAACATTCAGAGAAGGATAAAGGTTACCAAGAGATGGCGAGGACCCCATATTTGTCCGGCAGGGGTATGTTTCGTTTGACGCGACTGGCCAATGAAGCCGCTGATGTCACCAGCTGCAGGGCACCTGGAGCGACAGCAGCGCAGCAAAGAGAGGGCGATTGCCTCTGTGCCTGTCGGGTGCCTCAGACTGCCTCTGCAGCAACTGAAGCAGCTGCAGCTACCCCTGTCGCGGTCCCGTCCAGGTTTTGCCCTGCACTGTCTCAGCCAATCAGTGATTCGCATCTGCTGGACAACCCTTTGGCTAGATATTCTTGGCGCCCTCCTCTCGTCGCCCTCGTCTGCGCCTACCGCTGTCTATCTTTATTTCCTCTGTTCGACGGCAAAGGGCGACCTGGGAAACCGACAAAAAGAGGCCCGCGCCGGCCTTGAAGAACCCGCACGTACCATTCACCAACGGCTTCGCCGACAAGACCTTGTCTTTCCACCCTCGACACCTACCTTAGAGAATTCGACAACAACGCAATGTTCTTTTTCCCATTGTCCTCGTGACCCGTCTCCTTCGTCACGAAACTTACCTCGCCGCCGAGGAACACGACACCGACCTCCCTCTATAATTGCCCTCGCCTATCCTACGTCCTAAGACTAAGCGATATCCTTAAAACCGACGACTAACACATGGACGGCTGAATATAAGTTTGACGGTACGAATAGGGCAAAATGTCGGCTACCCCGACAACAGCGACCGCGACGTCGTCTCTGGCGACGTCTCTAGCATCTTCACTGGCGTCTTCATTGGCTTCGTCACTCTCTGCTACGCTGTCAGCGACGGCATCTGCGACACTGAGTGGAAATGGAACAATCACTTCAACTTCGACAACATCGTCAAGTGCTGCAGCCACCACGACTGCTGCTGTTGGCATAGGTGCTGCGCAGAGTAAAGAGGGAATGACCCTCGTTAGTTTTCTTACTGCCCTGGCAACCGGTTTGACCGTTTTCGGTATTCAAGTTCTCGCATTTCTTCTCCTGCGGAACAAGTTGGCGCGTATCTTGTTTGTGTTGCATTCTCCCCAATTTTTCTTGCAGACAAACTGACTTTTTTGGCAGCAAACCAAAGACGTACCTGGTGCCAGAGCGCGAAAGAACGGAGTTTCCTCCTTCCACGCCATGGAATTTGATCATCACATTGTTGAAATTCAGTGACCGCGAAGTCATCAAGAAGTGCGGACTGGACGCCTACTTCTTCCTCCGCTATCTCAGGGCTCTCCTCACAATTTTCATACCAATTGCCGCTGTGGCCATCCCTATTTTGATACCGCTTAATTACAGCGGCGGTAAGGGACATGATTTCCTCGACGATAACCACGAGAACAACGGAACAACCAATGGTACAACGAATACTCGACTCCTCCTCAGAGGTATTCAGCTTTACATTAGAGCCGAGTCGTCGAACTCATCTACCGACAACACGATTCCGACAGGCTTAGACACACTGGCGTGGGGCAACGTTGGACTGAATCATACCAGCAGATACTGGGCTCACTTGGTACTAGCACTGCTTGTTATCATCTGGGTCTGCACTGTCTTCTTCTTCGAACTCCGAGTATACGTCAAGGTTCGCCAGGATTACCTCACAAGTGCCGAGCATCGATTGCGCGCTTCGGCCACAACGATCCTTGTGAATGGTATTCCTTCGAAGTGGCTTACCGAGGAAGCCTTGCAGGGTCTATTCGACGTGTTCCCGGGGCAGATCCGCAACATTTGGCTGAATCGAAATCTCTCCCGACTTCTCGAGAAGATTCAGCTCCGCGAAAAGATCCACCTCAAGCTGGAAGATGCAGAAACCGAGCTCGTTAGAGCTGCCAAGAAGAAACAGTTGAAGCGCCGCAAGAAAGAAGAGAAAGCAGCCAGAAAGCAGTCAAAGTCTAAGGGACCGACTAAGCAGGAGGAGCTTCTTAGGAAACAACGAGAAGACGAAGCAGCGAAAAAAATGGCACAGGGCAACCAAGGCATCAGTTCTGGCGAGCATGAAGAAGTGCCTCACGACATCAGGGCTGTAATGGAAGAAGAGAACAAGGACGCAAGGTCAAGACGATCGAGTTCTTCGTCTTCCAGTTCTTCTGAAGATGGTGAACGGCCTCAGTCCAGAGGCTTTGGACTTCATGTTCTCGGCGACGGCATCAACAAGGTCGGGAAGGGGCTTATTGGAGGTGTCAGCAAGGCCCAGAAAGAAATCAAGGAATTCAGCCAGGACGTTGAAGATACTGTCGAGACGACAAACGGCTTTGCTATGCTGCATCCGGGCGATCGTCCTCGCAAGGTTCAGATTCTGGCCGACGGAGAGCGTCCCGCCACCTCAAAGAGCATTAATGGGAACGGCGAGCAATTAGCGGCACACCAGACCAATGATACAACCAAGACACACTCTCGCAATGCATCAGCGGCCACTCAAGACACCACGGGACCCAAGCATAGCTACGAGCCGCTTGGAAATGGGAACACCGTCCGCAAGGTCAGCAACCTGGACCATATGTATGACCAACAAACCCGGAAATTTTGGCAGTTTTGGAAAGCACCCGCTGGTGGCTATGCGTCTCCGATCCCCCAGGGTTACGACCCTGGTGAATTCCCCTTTGGCAAGGCGCCAAGAGATAAAACCGTGTGGCAGGGCCTCAAATCTTTCATTCCGTTCCTCGAAGACGACGGAGAGGATCCAATCGAGTACCCTGAGTGGAACAACATTGGCGACAGCTACAAGAAGATTCTCGACGATCAAGCTGAGTGGCGCAAATGGATCAAGGAGAAGAACAGACCAACACATCGTCTGCCGCGCTGGGGCTTTCCCGACTGGCTTGCCTGGCTCACTTTTGGCCCCAAGGTAGACACTATTTACTGGTGTCGTTCAGAGCTTGCGCGGTTGAATGTCGAGATTGAAGACGATCAAGCACATCCGGAGCGCTATCCCCTCATGAACTCAGCCTTCATTCAATTCAACCATCAGGTATCGGCACACATGGCTTGTCAGAGTCTGATGCATCACGTCCCGAAACATATGTCCCCTCGGATCAATGAAATCTCTCCGAAGGACGTCATTTGGGACAACATGGCACTGACTTGGTGGGAAGAGTCGCTGAGATCTGGTATAACCACCGCCGTCATCACGGTCATGGCTTTCTTCTGGGCCGTTCCTATTGCGTTCTCGGCGGGACTTTCAAACGTTGATTCTCTCATCAAACAATTCCCATGGCTCAAGTGGATCGATGAGAGCCCAACCGTCAAGAAGGTCGCAGGCGCCGTCGCTGGTGTTCTGCCAGCCATCTTGCTTGCCCTCTTGCTCTTCATCGTGCCATTGATTTTGGAACAGCTGGCAATGTTCCGGGGTGTCAAGACCGGCTCTCAGAAGGCCGAGTTTGTCCAGCGATTCTACTTTGTCTTCCTCTTCATTCAGGTCTTCCTGGTCGTTTCCATCACATCATTCTTCGCCGCATCTCTCACCGACTTCTCAGCCCAATTCGAGCAATTGCAGAGTGTAAACTTCATTCTGCAAACTCTTGCCGAAAACCTACCCAAGGCAGCAAACTACTTCTTCTCCTACATGTTACTGCAGGCGCTTTCTGTCAGTTCTGGTACCTTGCTGCAGATTGGCGCTTTGATTACATGGTATTTGCTGGCTCGTATGTTCGATTCGACAGCACGAGCAAAGTGGAAGAGAAACACGACCTTGTCGACCATTGCGTGGGGCCAGTTCTTCCCAGTCTACACCAACTTTGCCTGCATTGCGTTGGTCTACAGCATCGTCGCTCCCTTGATCTCGCTTTTCGCAGTTCTCACATTCGGTCTACTCTGGTTTGCTCAGCGTTACAGCATGCTCTACGTCAATCGCTTTGAGACCGACACAGGCGGAGTTCTGTACCCTCGCGCCATTAACCAGACGTTCACGGGATTGTACGTGATGGAAGCTTGTCTGGCGGGTCTTTTCTTCATCGTCGTTGACGAGCAAGGTAACACCCAAGCCACAGCACAAGGTGTAATCATGTTGGTGTCGCTGTTCCTTACAGTGCTTTATCAAGTATCGCTGAACTCATCATTCTCACCACTCTTCCGATACTTACCTATCACTGTGGAAGACGAGGCCGTCATCAGGGACGAGGCGTTTCAGCGTGCGCAAAACATACGTCTTGGACTTGTCGACGTCGGTGATGACGACGAGAAGATACCGATGAGGAATGGAGATGCTACCAGCTCAGAGACTCGCGGTATTGAGCTACAGAAGCTCAACGATGTCACCTCACCGCAACGGAAGCCGTCAACCATGCGCCGTGTGAAGAATGTTGGTCATTGGGCCAAAGAAGGGGGCAAGCATCTCCGCAGCAAGAAGTGGAACATGGGTCCTGCCACCGTTAAGACCGCGGCCGAATACCGACGTCAACAGCGCGACAAAGATCTCGAGGCTCAACGGGCACTCGGAGAAGCCTTGTATGGCGGGTTCCACGACGAAATCGAAGACCTGACGCCCGAGGAGCGCGATGCACTCGTTAAAAACGCGTTCAAGCATTATGCTCTCCGGGCTCGGGCACCTGCGGTATGGATCCCCCGTGACGACATTGGCGTCAGCGACGACGAGATCAAGAGGACAAAGGAATACAGCGAGCACATTTGGATCAGTAACGAGGGCACAGCGCTTGACAGCAAAGTTCGCGTTGTGTACGGAGCGAACCCGCCAGATTTCTCCGAAGTCGACATCATCAACCTCTGATGGTGTCACTTCACTGTCTTTATCTTAATGAAAAATGCAAATACCCAGCTGGCGTTTCGGGGAGGAATCTAGCATTAGACAAAACAAGAATAGCTTTTATCACATTTGAATGTGTATGTGAGTTCAACACAATGGTTGAGAGATGAGCGTGCTTAGTGAAGCCATTGCATCCCAGAGTACCGAGCGCATGTTGTGAACGTTATTTATTGGATGAGTTCCAGCTTATAAATCACTCAAAACCAATGACGTGAGCGATTTGGCGACTACTTGAAGACACTTTTTACCTGTAGTCAGAAGCAATTCCCCGCATCAGGCCTAATACAGTACAGTGCTCTTATTCTCCGAATTAAAACTTCGCATATCTTCATTGTTTGTCGATATTCTGCCCGAAACGAGATCTTTCACCAGTTTGAGGAAGTAGCGCCACACCCTTTGCTCGTTAAAGAAGAGTATAAGCATGACCAAGTCAGGCAAAGCAAGGGCCGTCGTGAACGGAACCACGGTCGCAGAGGCGACGGAGTGGGAGGAGGTCGAGGGAAACGTCTACTTCCCGCCGTCCTCGGTCAAGTCGGATGTTCTGGAGAAGACAAGCCACACGACCTTTTGTCCGTGGAAGGGGACTGCAGAATATTATACACTCAAGATCGGAGGTAAGAAAGCACGATTTAGTGAATCGCCCCTCTGCAGTATTATTTGTTCGACGTATATACTGCGCTGTTTTGGGTGACGGGACTGACAAGATATGTTCCAGACCAGAAACTTGATAATGCGGCTTGGTACTACCCGACGCCCAAAGACGCTGCGGGCGAGATCAAGAATCATGTCGCGTTTTGTGAGTCGTTCCATCTTTGCTGCATGGGTCTGGAACTGGGACTGACGACGGGCGTGCAGACAAGAGCAAGGTCACCGTCACTGTAGAGTGATGTAATAAGACATTGTGACTGCTGTGGGTCAGACCTGGGTGTGAGCTATGGATTCCTAGGATCACCATAGCGAAATGTGAAATATTGAAATCGTGAAGCTTTTCCGTCATCATTCAGTGGACCTGGGTATTCCTCTACATAAGCCATGACGCAAGGGAACTGTCGGGCCAGTCGCCCCTCAAACCTCGACTATCTCATTGTCGTCGTCTTCAACCTCCTCCACTCTGGATCGATTGGTCAACTGCTTAATCTCGGTCGCGGCCTCGCCCTCGTCCTCGGTTGCCTCGTCTCTCATGATAACCTGCACCAGACGGTCACAGGCGTCCCTGACACCCTCGTCGTCCACGCGAGAGTGAGTCTCGCGGACGATGGGATATACCTTGACCCTCCTCATCAGGTCGCGTGCTTCTCTGGTGGTGGTCAAAAGGAGCAGGGTCTCGAGGTGCGTCTCGATGATCCGGGGGTCCGAGTCGCGCTTCTTGTCGGGAGGCAGGAGCTGCAGGTCGGGTAGCATGCCCATCATGTCATCCTCGTCGTACTCTTCGTTACCGGTGATGGGCAGGAGGATGTACGGAAGGATGTCGACCTCGTCCTCGTCGAGGAAGGAGGGGTGGAACTGGATCTCAAAGGCGATGTTCTTGATGGTGCTTGCAACGCCCTTCCGGCGGACCTCTGAGGCGTTCTCGGTGAAAACCTTGAGCTTGGTGATGGGCACGACCTCGTCGTAGTCCTGGCGGGTGACGAAGTGTTGGCGAACTTCGGCGTGCTTGGTGAGGTCGGCAAAGAGATAGGCGAGATAGTCGTAGTCTGCGTCTTTGTTATAGGTACCCTTCTCCTTGACGAAGAGGTCGATGAGCTGGTTGAGAACGAGGTTGTTGGACTTGAGCTCTTCTGGGGGAGTCTGCTTTCGGTTGACGATGGTCTTGAGGCCATCCCACTTTGCCATGTTGGCCAGGAGCATGGCCATCAAGTTGGCGTTGGACTCGTCGGGTTTCTACGAGGGTTCAACGATGAGGGTCGCATTCGAGAGCGTAAAAAAGGGACTTACAACTATCAAGTCTACGAGAACTCCAATAAACTTGTCATCCGTGGCGACGCATTCCAAGACGTCCTTCTCCGCCGTGAGATTGACCAGGATTGTAAGAACATGTTCGGCGATTTTCTTGAACTCGTGAGTAGTGCGCAGCAGCAGGTGGGAGCCCTGATGATTGGCTTACGGGATGATCTTTGACGAGGAACTTGAGATGCTTGACAGGTGTCAAACCCTCGGCCTTGAAAATTGCCGGCTGCGCTTGTGAGTAGCCAACAAGGTTCTCGACCGCCAATTTTCTGATTTGCGGGTTGGGGTGAGCAATGAAGCCCACGAGCTGTTCCGGATGAGCTGAAGTTCACTGTTCGTCCCGCCCAGGGTTGCTTGCGTACCTCCTTGAGTTCCGTAGGCATCTTGTAGAATTTCTAAAGTGATTTTCTTTGGAAATCAGAGTCAGATTTCAGGAGTCTGCCAACTTTTATTTTTTTTTGTTCCAAGAAGGTTGTCTCGCTCCTGTTTCCTGTTGTAAGACAGGCCGAGAGAGTCACTTGCAGAAGCTTTTTGGTGGGGTGTCATGGCGGGGCAGTCACTGTGGTGGCCGATGAAGTCAAAACCCAGGGGTTTGATTGGCTTGCGAACGGACCCGACCCACTATAAGCCGGTCCAGGGTTCTGGGCACTATCAAGCGCGCGGGGCAAATCGATAAGAAAATCAAAAATTTCCAGGCTCACAGGGGGAAAAAAAAAAGGCACCACCAATCCCGTTCTGTCGCTCTCCGCCAGACAGACCACCTGTGTTGTGTTGCGAATTCTGATCAAAAATGGGAAAGGCGACCACCCCGACCGACCGCCAGGCGCGCAGGCACAATCCTTTGCAGGATGATATTCTGGCAACGGGCCCCTTGAAGAACAAGGTCGGCAAGAAGAAGAAGGGCAAGAACAGCGACGAGGAGGACAATGGCGACCATTTCGTCGATGCGACTCGGAGTCGAACCATTCTCAGACTAGGCCGCGAGCTGGCTGATGAAGACGGCTCTTCCAAGCAAGCCGCTGCAGAGAAACCGACCGTTGATCTCTTCGGTATCGAGTCGAGATATGGTGCCGACGTTGGCGGCGACGAGCAGACCTACGAGGACGAGGAGGCCTGGGGCGACGAAGATGAGATTGTGGAAGAGGTCGAGATCGACCCTGAAGATTTGGAGACCTACCGCAAGTTCCTGCCCGAGGCCGACGAAGATCCTGCGGATATGCTGAACCAGGCCGGCTGGGGAAGCAAGGGCGCTGATGAGGATATGGCTGGCGGGGGCACCAATTTGACTGAGCTCATTCTCGAAAAAATTGCTGCGCATGAGGCTGCCGAAGCTCGGAAAGCTGCTGGTGTGCCTGTGGACGACGACAACTACCAACTTCCTCCCAAGGTCATTGATGTTTACACCAAGTACGTGTGGTCTGGCCGTGGTTAACAGAGGTGAATCGCTGCTAACATTTTCCAGAATCGGCCAAATTCTGTCGCGTTACAAGAGCGGTCCCCTTCCGAAGCCTTTCAAGATCTTGCCGACTCTACCCCACTGGGAGGATATCATCGAGGTCACCGAACCCCAAAAGTGGACGCCGAACGCGATTTACCAGGCGACCAGGATATTCTCGTCATCGAAGCCTGCCGTGTGCCAGAAGTTCATGGAGATCGTCGTGCTCGATAAGGTCCGTGAGGATATTTACGAGAACAAGAAGCTCAATGTCCACTTGTTCAACGCGCTGAAGAAGAGTTTGTACAAGCCCCGTGCATTCTTCCTCGGCTTCTTGTTTCCTCTGCTCTCCAGTGGGTGCACAGTGCGCGAGGCGCATATCGTATCTGCAGTGCTTGCCAGAGTTTCCGTGCCAGTGCTCCACTCTGCGGCCGCCCTGAAGGGTATTACCGAGATGTATGTGATCTTTGCCCCGGTTCCACCGAGATGTTACTGACGATTGTTTAGTGCTGCCCAGGAAGCTTCTGCTGGCACCGAGGGTGGTGGAGCTGCCAACATCTTCATCAAGACCCTGCTGGAGAAGAAGTACGCTCTTCCTTACCAGGTCATCGATTCGCTCGTTTTCCACTTCCTGAGATTCAGGAGCGTTGACCCTGCGTCCATTAAGGAGGGCCAGTCGTTCCATGGTGACATGGTGCGATCGCTGCCTGTTGTATTCCACCAGAGTCTGCTGGCCTTTGCTCAGAGATACAAAAATGACCTGAGCGAGGATCAGCGCGAGGCACTTCTGGATCTGCTTCTCTCCCACGGCCACGCCGCTATTGCACCAGAGATCAGGCGAGAATTGCTGGCTGGTAGAGGAAAGGGTATAGCGGTTGAGCCAAACGCCCCATTCGACGGCGACGATACGATGCTTGTGGACTGACGAACTTAAGAAATGGAAAAATGGGAGTCGGAGCTTGGCCAATCTCTGGGCATTAGACGGCGTTAGCAGGTTTGATTTGATACCCGCAATCCTAATCGAACGGATTATGAGAAACCGGGTCGGGTACCTAGTACCAGTGTCGTTGCCTGTTTTCTATGTTTGTGGCAGTAGTAAGAACCCTACGCACCTGGTGATCTTTGCTGTGCTCGTGACTTCCCAAAGCCTACCTTATGTGTCGAGAGATCTCAGAGGAGCGACTCCCAAGCAAGAACCCCCCGCCCCCCGATACCTAGGTAGGTAAGCGACTGGCTTTGGGAAATTCATCTGCACTCTCTCTTCTTCGGGCCATGACCTCGAGCATTCAACTTATGCATTCTTTCTCACCAGCTCGGCGCGCCCTCGACCTATCGTCTGCTTCTACTGCATATTCATCCGCCTCGCCCTAATAATTCCTATCAATTTCACAGGTACGGCGTCACCGAAAGCATGCTCGATGCTTTGGTGTTTGATAGCAGTTATGGGGCGATGACACGTCGAGGTTCGGGATCCGAGCCTCCTGTCGGCGCCGAGCCAGTCACCTTCTCCCTCAAAACCTGTAGAAGAACGTATGTAATAGCTTAGAAGCCCAGCCAAGAGCATCCCGACTAACATAGTTTTCAGGTCATCTTCGCAAACCTTTCCTGAATCTCAACGCGAAACGCAGAGACTTTCATTCAAGACAGCCCTCCGACTCATAATTCCAGATGGATCCCTAGATACACCAGGCCACAGTTGGGACGGTTCCAGTACACCCAAGCCGGTAACTGGGGATGGGTACTTTGGGAAACATGGTCAGTCGCCGACTTCCTCACCGCGCTCTGTTCCGACACCATCTTCGGCGGGTACCAAACGAACTCCACGAGAGATCATGTTCACCACGCGACAACCGTCCAAATTAGATCCTCCGCGACCGCCCAAGGCAGGACACGAATAGGTATGGTTTCCAGAAGGGTACTGGGCGGAACGGGAATCGGTCCCAGGAGTTTCACACAAAACCAGCAATAATAACTTTTGGAAACGGCAAAATCGGTCGGCCAAAATTCGACGCTCGGCTGCCAGCGAACCGTCACCCTCCGATGCCGAACCATCGCCATCGACAGCTATCATCCTCGGTCCGCTAAGCCCGTCATCTGAGCAAGCTTTGGTTCTTTCTTTGCAGTATCCCCGTACCCCCAGTGCAAGAAGTTCGTACGCCCAACTGCCTAGCATCTCTCAGACAATGGACACAGCAGAAACAACTACCGAGGAAGTCCAGGTGGCCTCGAAGCAACGTGGATCGGACACACCACGGAGTTGTTTGTCTACGCGCGCCTCAAGCACAAAGAGTCGTAAGGAAAGTAAAAAGTTCACGCTGTTCAAGACTAAGACGGTCCGTATGAAATCCTCCTCACCTTGACCAAATCCTCACATTGAGTAGAAAAAAAGCTCCGAGCTCCTGGATGCGTCGCCAAGTTCGAAGCAAGTTTCCGAGGCCTTGAAAAAGGTAGGCAACTCGCCAAGCATCAAGTCTCTCAACTGGGGGTTCAACAAGGATGTGTCAAACGGCACCAAACGATGGTTCGGCAAGGCACCATGGCATCGCAAAGACTCTGAGGACACAGTCGGCAGTGTTTCGAGCTCGGTTCGAGAGGTGCTGGCTGGCAGAACACCACCTGCTACTCCCGATCCTGAAAGCTTCGTGAACGGTAAGTTTACTCACCATCATACTGTAGTGCTAGGCTAAAGTCAGCGAGTTAGGCCAAGTACATTATGAGACAACTCCTTACCCAGCTGGAGTGCGCATTTTCAGTACTCGTTGTCAAAGTGCGTAACGCTGACGATATGACAGGAAGCCACTCGAGTCAGAACTCCGCCGTTGCACGAAGATACCGCTGATGGGAAACCGCGAGGAATCTTTGGAGATGTAATACCGCCTGGAGGGAACGACGAGAGTTGGGATCCGGTGTACATGTCAAGGCCTAAAAGAGAGAAGCAGAACAGAGATTGCGAGAAGAACCTGCCCAAAAGGCCCAAAGAATGGTGGGATGCGAAACAGCGGACGCAACAGCGGACACAACTCAAGAGGGCAGTAGCAAGTCAACAGCCGTTCGAGTTTGATATGCCCGAGCATCTGCCAAGTAGCCCCATGTGTCCGGCAAACCCGAAACATACCTCTGGAGGCAGGGGAATGTGTGTGTATCACGGACGAAGAAGAGAAGGCTCAACACTGAAGGTTGAACAGGTCGTGAGAGACCGGCGTCAAGGATCGGAAGTATCGATCACATCACAGAACGACGACCTGTAAGCATGGCACTTTTTCGGGAGTGCGCGAGTCTGGGCTTTAGAAAATTCTAGTCGTCCCTAGAAGTTCTTATCCATAGCAATAGCAATACCAATTATGCTTAAGCAAGATTGATGCAAGACTGATTGATGCCAAAGTGATGGACGCCACCGGGCCCCGGAGGTGGGTGGGACTCATGTGGCGCAAAGCGGCCCCGCGTGGCTAGTGCTCCAAGGTATGGAGCTTACCTCTATACCTTAGGTACTGCCCGTCAACCACACAGCACCTCACATAACTTGGTGGAGCTGAGGTAGCCTGTACCTACCTGGCTTGTCGCATCCAAAAATCGAGCCTCGAACAAAACCATCGTTGAATTGTTGTCGCGCTCAATTCACCCCAATACGCCTCTTTAGCAGAATTTGCGCGGTCGCAAAAATACTCGTCAGCAGTCGACACAGCCTTACCCATTGATCACTCTAGAATAATCACGATGGCGGCCGTTGAGCAGGACCCCCTGCTACTCCTGCGCCAGTCGATCGCATCCAAACGACCTGCGGTTCCGACAGCCTCCTCTGACGCCTCCGCGCCCGAGGTTCCTCTCTCGAAAGCCACCCATCTGCGATTCTCCCACCCGTCTACGGTGTCCGTTACTCTAGCGACCCCGACGCGATTCATCTCGAGCGACCGCCCTGTCGACCTCCGGTCAATCTACTTCGCCTGGCTGAACAAGGATGTTGCCATTCCCGAGTACAATGCCAGCGCGACCCGTCTCAACGAGGAGCTGGGCAGCCTCGGAACCGTTCAGAACCTCGCCTTCGTCGAACGTCTAGACCTGTTCACCTGGTTGGAAGGCGCCAGTGAAGAAAGTGAGCATATCAAGCCCCTTGCTGGCGACAAGGAGGGCAAGGATGGGGCTGGCGCGAGCGCGTCCAAGGCTGCTGCTCCCGCTACGGCGTCGAGCAGAGCTGGTCGCGGAACGTTGGACCCTCGATTGGCCGTCATCTACAATGGAGAGCGCAAAATGGGCGATCGCAATTCTGTTCTGCGCGGTGTCAAGCCCACAGTAAGTTATGCACAATAATAAGTCTGCTGGCGTCTACTAACAACCTCTCTCTCAGGACTTCTCCCACGTTCGCAAGCTTGCCGTTCCATTCATCCAGAAGAAACCCCACGGCTCCTCCACCATTAGTTCCAACCCTTCTCTCCCCATCAACCAGAAGCCTCTGACACGTCGGCCGGACCCTATTATTCTCCTCTCGCCATCCGCCTCATCCCTCCTCCGTCTTTCCAACATCCGCTCCTTCCTGGAGCAGGGCCGCTACACCACTCCCGATGGCGGTGCTGTGGCGTCAAGCATGCTTCATGTCTCCCGCATCATGAAGGAAATCGACCCCTCTCGCCCCATGCGCTTCATTCTCGTCGAAGGCCCAGAGCAATTCAAGCCCGAGTACTGGAATCGTGTTGTCGCCGTCTTCACCACGGGACAGTCGTGGCAATTCAAGAACTACAAATGGAGCAACCCAGGTGATCTATTCCGGCGTATCCTGGGTATATATGTCGGTTGGCGAGGCGACCAGCCGCCTGACAGCGTCCGCGAATGGGGACATCGTGTGATGCACATTGGCGTTGACCGCTGGCGCGACGGTGCTGGCGCAATCGAAGCTGCCAAGTTCAGAGACAAGGAGGCCTCAGAGGCGATCTGGAAAACCATCGAGGGCAACATGAAAGCCAAGGGATGGACAAAGACTACTGCGCCCACTTTGTTGTAGAGAGATAATGCTGGGAAAATTGGCCGCAGTCAAAGGGCGTAAACTGCGTGAGGGAGGATGTGGTCTCAAAGATGTATGTATCAACAAAAACAGGGCTGGGGAAAAACGATTCACAGCGACGGCGTTCAATGGACTGCTTTACACATAGCAGAAGATGAGATGGGGTTAGGCTTGGGCTTCTACATAGCTCTTTATGCGTGAGGCTGACTAGGGCCTTTGCTGCAAGAGTTTCATCAAATGAGACTAGAACAAAGAATGATAATTGAATCCGTCTCTAAATAATACCTATGCCGATGTCCAGCACACAAGGTGAGGAAGAAGAGTTGCACGGCAGACAATATTGCATCATGCTCTTTCTGTAGTTTAGCTTGAAGACCAGAGTCAAAATGTGGTACATTGAGAGTAATATCCATTTACTACCCAAGCAATTTGTTTCAAAAGCTTCGTTGAGATGCGTTGATGAGAGCTTCTCATTTGCAGTCAATCTCAATTTCGAGGCTCCTAGTTGTTTAAGAAGGTTTAATGTCTGTTCAAGTCTCGGCATGCAGCAATATGAGGACATTCAAAACAGAAGCCATTTGTGAAATCAGGCATCCATAGCATTGGTTTTCACTATAGTGCCTCCCAATCAACAAGTCAAACAAGCTGCATGCGTTGGATTTATGAACTAAGGAGAGGCAACCCATTTGGTGGAATTGCTGGAAAACCCTGAAGAGTCACAGCCCGAAGACAACATGTGTAGTCCTCAAGTTGTGTGGTTGCTGGTGACGAATCTCCTCGTTTTCGCCTTCCAAGACATCCAGAGAGCTATTTATCAGAGATTATTTGTTGCCCACCATATTTGATGGAGCCAGGCGGAGCAGTAAACCAAGACCAGCTTCGTCAACTTGCGACCACTTGTCATCTCTCATCATTTATTTAGAATAATTTGTGAGTATTCAGGTTCTGTTTGACTCCTACAATCACTTTTCGACCACTTTCGCGCGAGTTCAAGGCTGTCAGAGGGAGGGAGGCGTCCCCAATGAACACCAGAAGACAGGGAATCAAGGCTGGGTTTTGCACTTCCAGACCAATCTTTCTCGGCCAGATAGTCCAGGAAGGCGAATAGCTGCTTGTTGGGCATCTACAATGTTCACAGTGGCAAGCTCATATCCTCAGTGAGAGTTATTCCCACGTTCAGGGCCCGGGGCAACTCAACGCCTTCAACTACCGTTTTGGAGCCCTCCGCAGATTCGAGCTGATTTGAGCCAACACGCAGCTTTCACAGTCGAGACCGGAGTGGGATACTGACAGAGTAGCTGTGGATATGGGATCCCAACGAGGACGATTTAGACTACATGCAGAGGACTTAAAGGCTGCATAAAAGAAGATTGAATCTTTCGAGGGCTCCAAGTCGAGTCGAGCGAGTTAGGAAATAACGGGTGGGCGGGAAAAGAAGAAGACGCCTGGGGAAGGCGAGTTATCGAGCTATGCCTTCTTTACTGTAATCACCGTTGCGTTCTCCGAATAAGACGGAAAGACTGTGCCATGATTATATACTCTTAATATTCTTAATATATAGCCCAAAATCTGGCTGGAAGTGTCTCGAATCCAGCCCCGGTCCCTTCCATTCCCCATCCCGCACCTCCCGAACCCTGGCCGGTGGCATGCGGAATCTCCCAACTCACGAACCACTTCGAGAAGCCTCTGGTGCTGCGAATGCAGACACGCAAGATGCCTCCTTGTCGCACCAAAACGCGGCGCTCCTGTGGCTGGTATATATCGCGAACGTCTCTCTGAGCGTCACAGCAAACTAAGCCGCGCTAATGACACCGAATGGACAACACCAGGTGCGTTCACGATGACCGAGAAGCTGAAAAGCCGGAAGCTGCTCGACCTGGTTTCCAAATGGACCCGGAGGTAGTTGGAATCACACAAAAGTCCCCACGCTTCACAGTTCCTTAAAAGGCATGAACATCCCTCATGCAATCTGACACGAACCCACGCGAACATGTTGCTCATCCGCGAGGATCATCCAAAAGACGGATGACACGAAATCGGGTTTCTTCCCCGGGGCCTCAGGATACATTGATTCCATCTATAATATAGCGGCGATTCGACTGTTCGGCACTGGAAACACGCCGTAGCTATGCGCGTACATAAATCCTGGCGTTCCACCTCGACGGTAGAAACGTATCTACGCCTGTCCTAACCAATTGAAACTTCACAGCCCACCAATCAAGCCAACAAAACTTTTACAAGTAACCTGCTTCTTACTATTAAGAGTAACAAGACTGCCTCTCAAACCGTCTCGAAAATTCTCCGTCCCTCCCGCGCAAAAAGAAAGTATCGTGTAAGCGGGGACAACCCCTCCCCAATAACGCATGAGATCGTCGGACTTGTCCCCGGCCGACCACATTATCAGAACCCGTTACCCATGCCGGCGGCCATCTCTCTCCCTGTATATCTCTCCATGTTAACGTGGAACCTGTAGAAAAGAAAAACACAAATACTTATGAGATAACTGGCCATCATAACTAGCCACTAGTTCACCTTCTGAAGTTCCGTCGGCCAAGAAGCCCCTCACTTGACACACAGGGATACTGATGCAGCGGAATATATGGGAAAGGATACTCAAGTATAACCGTGTGCTAAACGTTTACCTATACCAGTACACCCTGGATAGCCGGTCGACCGTTCCCCCAGCCCACCGGCGGCTAGTCATTTCTCTTACTTGATAATGCGCATCGTTCTATAGTACACGAAAGGGCGTAGAAGGACCCGAACAAGTTTTCCCATTAAACTCCATGGTTTCCCCATCCCGTACTGATCCAAGCGGTAGCCGTAGTCATTCCTGTTCTGTTGCCTGGTAGAAAAGCCACTCTCGTCCCCGTCATTGTCATCATCGTTATTATCGTTGCGGGGAAGAGAGGCTCAGACTGTGACTGTGTTCTGCATTTCCCAATCATTGTCGTTTACAGTCTGATGAAGGCGAGTCGATTGGCGATCGTATCCGACCTTTTTCGCGAAATAGGTCTGTAGTCGACTTCGGAGAGCAATCTCGCTGTTTGTCAATCACACTGCTGACCAAAGTACCGGCAGCGAGGGACGAAGGACGCAAGCGGTCTTCGTATCAACATCTCATCAGATGCGCGAAAGGCGGCGCCAAACCTTCGAGGTCATCGCAGGGGGGGAACGCCGTCCAGCTTGAGGCAGCAAGTAGCGATGCTCCACGGTCCATGACCGAAGCCAGGCCGCCGAGCCCACGCGAAGACAGTATAAGAGCTGGGCGGCGGGTTCAGCAAAGTGTAGGCAGACCGCAAGACTCCATGGTCAAAAGTCCTCGTCCAATATACATCGATACCAGAAGAACGCGCAGCACGCGTACAACCAGAGCTTGCCCACGCTGGGACCGCCGACAACTTCGACCATCTCGATCCTTCGCGGCCCAGGTCCCCTCGCCTCCTCGCGACGCGCACGCTCTTGCTGCTCGGCGAACCTGACGCGGCTGTACAATTCCCGAGGCGGCGTATAGGTTGGTGGTGGTTGGGAGACAACGCCGCCGCCGCCGGCGGCCCTAGTGTTATCCGATCTCGTGCGTATATGTCCCGGCGCAGCTTCCATTGC
Source organism: Colletotrichum neosansevieriae (assembly GCA_036785495.1). Lineage (NCBI taxonomy): Eukaryota > Fungi > Ascomycota > Sordariomycetes > Glomerellales > Glomerellaceae > Colletotrichum > Colletotrichum neosansevieriae. The sequence goes on along the minus strand of JAVHLV010000249.1, from coordinate 61,612 downwards.
CACGTTACGTCTCGGCGGCCGTTCGACGTGTTCGATCTGCGGCGTCTCTCCTCTCCAGCCGTTGCCTCTTCCTCGAGCCCCAACGTCGCCGTCCCCATTTCCAACGCCGCGACCATAGTCGGGAGGTTCATACAAAGAGAGGTGGGACGAGTAGTCAGAGTATGTGGAGCAAGAACTTAGACGACGCCGACCGATGGCGCCCGCATTACGCTCGCTGTTACGGGGCTTGACATGTCGTCCGTCGTAGTTGAACTCTCGAAGCCCGCGTTCGTCGCCCTGGGAGACGGGCAGGGGAGGGGGAGGAGCGGTGGGAGGAGGGCCAGGGGGCGGAGGGACCTCGTCCGCCTCGTCGATTGTGAGGTGGGCAAGCTGCCGCTTCTGAAGCTCTTTGAGTTCGAACAGCTGCCCCATTGACCGTTCCATTTTGTACAGCTTGAGCTGAGGTGAGCCCTCGTCGAGTGGAGGCGTCAGAGTTTTCGAAGAGCTCATGATTGGTGATGTCTTTGAGATCTCCCTCTCTCTCCTTCTCTCTCTCTTTCTCTTTCTCTCTCTCTCTCTCTTTCTCTCTCTCTCTCTCTCTCTCTTTCTCTCTCTCTCTCTCCTTCCTTCTTGACAATACGGCCGTCTTAGACAGTCGTTGGGCGCCAAGAGAGGACGGGGTTTAATTTAGTGTGTATCAAACTTGCTGGAGCCCGCCTGACTCGGAAGACAACTTGTGACGACAGAAGCTCAGGGCAGGATGGGACTCATACCATAGTCGTTAGCGGGGGAGGCGCTGCACAACAAATCTCATGCTGCGCGTATAACACACGATGGTAGTTCCGGAATCATTCATCGATCGGAGGCAACTTACAGTAGCTTACTCTGGAAGTAATGGGAGTCATGTTAGCTGTTAGGCCCCCGACGCTCCCGACTCCCGCGGAAGCCGGGGCCAGGCGTCCGTCAAAAGAGTCTCACGGCGCGGGCATGCCGTGCTGCCATGCGCACGGAGCATTAGTCCCCTCCATCAAAGAAACCCAACCTGGAAGATTGACTTTGGCGTCTTGGCTCAAGCTTTGCCCTCGCATACCTTGGCCCTCGGTTCTGATGCGGAAAAAGGAAAGGCCAAGTTGCAGCTATAGGTCCGAGGGCTCCCGAGTGTCCATACAGGCGGTGCGCATTGCTCAAAGATACCATTCAGAGTTTGGCATGCTGTTTCTTGACTTGCACGCACTTGACATAAAACAAGACAGGCACGTAAGTGTGTCCTCGTCTGTGTGTTGCGCATGTGTGTGCACAGCATAAGAGAGTCCGAAAAAGACCGTTAACCGTAGGGAAAGCCAAAAAAAAGGAGAAAAAAAAGGAGAGCTGCTCGTGGAGGTGCACAGCGGCAGCAATACCTAGCGCGCGCTGTCGTCTCGTGTATTCCTGGCATTGGGATATTGGGGAGACGAGGTTGGCGCGGCGGCCTTCCAGGAGGAATCGGCGCCGGCCGGTGTGGAGGATGATCGGCCGGACTGGAGGTGTAAAAGCTCCGTCGGTTTCGGAATGTGGGAATTCCCAAAGTCGGTGGAGCAATATGCCGAGGGCGACGTCGATGTCTGCCACAGCTCTTTCAGTCGGTTTGGCCGGAATTGTGCCAACATGGCACCGTCATCGTTAGAACTTTGAGCTAGCCCGACTGACGTCCCTTTAAACATATCGACAGCTAGCATAGCTATATCGGGACGTGGTGAGGCTCATCTTGCCTCGACGGTCATGACATAGCCGCAAGTGGTCGGCAGAGACGCCAGGAAAGGATCTTCAATCCATGTAGGGATCCGGACGATTGCCGACCTGCCGCTACGATTCTCTAGTATTCACTGCCAGTTGCAACTGCCGTGATGGAAGTTGATGGAGATGACCTGCGGGCGATGCTGGTCCTTGGCTGATGGAGAAGAGCGGTCACGGGCCACGAGCTGAACGTGGGCGTGCTGTGCCGCCGTTGTTGCATTGCTATCTCTCCGGGGCGTCTCCTTGTTTGCCGCAAGCTCGTCTACTCGCCCTCGCTGATCAAGTAGAGCGTGGACAAGGTGAAGTCTTTCGGCAACCACGCCGGCCGAGGCTCGAGAACTGTACCGAATGTCCAATCCCTTTCGGCGCCTGCTGCATTGCCATAATGTTAATGTGTGATTTCCGTCTCGCCGTTCAACGGCAAGTTTCGCCTCAAACGCATCTACCAGCAGGCGTAACGAGCTCGTTACCTACATTCTAGGTTGGGAAGTATCCGTGACACTGCACCCAGGGCAATATCTGTGTCCTATCTGTATCTTGGGACGAGGGTGGGTTGACAGATGGACGGGTATGTGCGGCGACTAGCCTAGATCCGCGCGATAGCTAGTCGAAATCTCTCTCGTCGTCGTCGTCGTCGAGAGTCAGGGGTTAATACCTTCTTCCTAGCCAAGAGATTACCTTGTAATCCAATATTACTACTACAGTAGAAAAAAAAATACACCCGAATTTCTTTGAGGGGCAGATAAGACGAGGAGAGCGGTTCCACAGGTTGACTACGGTAGTTCTAGACCCGAGCGAGCAGAAATCATTCAGTACATGATTCCCCCGTAACGGCTGGCAGACGAGTTCGCATGGTTTCCAGCCACGAATGAGGACTGCATTGTGTGTTTGATAGGTTTTTTTTGGATCCGGGACAAAGGTCGCAGCAAACCATACAAGTCCGATGGATAGAAGCTGCACGAAGCCGGTGGTCATGGTAGCTAGCACCAAGGATGCTAGGCCACGCGAGAGAAGAAGGCCGGCTGTGTCCATGGTTGCCCAGCATCCGAGACAATCGAAACCCCTGGACTCGGAAGACAATCGAAGCCCTGGACTCGGAAAGGGCTGCCGCGAAGTCCGTCTCACGAGTACTGAAGTAGCTTGAGGTTGAGAGATTTTGCCGGCGCTTATGATGTCTTTTCCGGGTCGTTTCCGGCTCGACGCTACGTGATTGGGCAGAAACAATCATGGAAACCCGCTGAAGCAAACAAAGCTTGAGCCTTGTTGAGCGCCGCGACTTAACCACCCGCACAGTGTTCGCCGAGCGGCGAGCCACAGACCTCTCTCTTGTGTAACGTTCCTCGCGCTAGCTGCCGGGTCGGTGACGGCAAGTCGTCAGTGGTAGAAGTACACTAAAATGCGCGCTTGTTGGTTCGGCAAGTGTAACAGCCATCCCTGCGGATGACCAGCGAATGACGGACGACTGCCGTGAAGAATCATTTCCAGAACTCGTAAGTTGGCGATGGGTATGGGTAACGGCACATCGTCTCGCTTCTAGACAGGGTCCTTTCTTCCTCCCTTGTCAGCCATGGACTTTGTTCCTTCCATTGGCATTCTAGAACCAGCCCACCCCCACAGATTCTCTATGAAAAACGCTCTTGCTTGAGGTTGAGACGGGTCTTTAATGGAACCAGCCCCTCGCGTCCCCATTTGTGAGTATTTTGAATGAAACGGTCTTATTTGGCCCCAAGACACATCTCGACATGACATGGATACAGTTTCGAGGTCAAACGCCTCGAAATGAAGCTGGGCAGTTCTGGAAACTCGAGCGACCCACGGCGTGTCTGGGAGACCTGTACTTTACGCAATTTGACACATGGCTAAGTAAGGTAGGTACCGTGTACGAGGTCCGCGATCAAACTGTCAGCTCCAGCCTCCAGCCCTGCAGGCCTCTTCGCCATCCAGCCTCCGCCGCGTCGTACGACGGAGGGGTGCCGACCGCCCTTGCTCCACTATGAGAGCCGCTCAGGTCCCCTTCATGTGGTTGATGGGCGTACTTAGTACTATACATATGTATGTTGCGGTGAGTACTGGGCACCTGACCTCCTGGGATTGGCCAGACACGTCCGACCAGACCAAGGATCATCTCGTTCAACCCGGTGTCAAAAGGGTGCCACGCGAGATGGTGAGCGGGGGTGAGGAAAAGGCGGTGTTCAGTGTCCCTGGAGTTTTTTTTTTTAGTTTTTTTTTTAAGGGCGATGCTGAAAGAAAAGTTTCATGTCATTGATTTTGCTTGCTGATTGCGACCCAGGCGCGAATTTAATAACTCGACCGTACTCGGGATTCGCCGGCGATACTTTCTCCTTTACTTTTGGCTCGTGTATCGTTCGGTAGCTCCCCGACGCCGAAGGTTGAGTTGCTCCGAAATTTCACTCAGTATGCGACGCACCTGTTCGAGCAGCCATCATTGGCCCCAAAGCCGCGGCGCTCACAGCCTGAGCCAGCCACTAAATGCGAATCATATTCCACGGCCGACCTCCAAGTCGTTTCTAGCGCGGAGGACTGGGTTTCCCAAGGAGACTGGGTGCAGCCGCCAACGGTGGCAACACGACGAGATTGGCGACATGGAACTAGTGAGTGAAGACTTCCATCCGCTTGTCAAAGGAAGAACGCTTCCAAGGCAGCCAGCTTACGTAGTGAGCAATTGGTGACCCAAGGTGGCGTATGTGTATTCGCATCTGCCAAAAGTATGACAGAGACTCGGGGATATCTTGACCCAGGTGACAAGTCGGTTCCTGGACTTCCCTAGCAATATCTTCGTCAGCAGCGTCTGGTTCTCTTCCTAGCCAAGCCTAATACCATGTGCCAGCATGCCAGCCTAACCCCGACTCTCAGCCGGACCCCAAATCCATCCTAACCAGGACCCTAATTAGCGTGTGCGAATTTCCGAGTGGCTTGCCAAACCACGTGGTAATCTCCACCACACACCGACGCCAAGAATTTTGCCCCGAGCTTGGCTGTAACGAGGAGTCTTACTGCGTACTCTTGAATGACATGATATGATGCTTGGTCTGTGCATCTGCAGATTGATGAGAAGCGCCCGCTCCATGGTGAAGTGCTGCGCGCTTATCAATAGATTTGGTGAGCGAACAGGGTTTCGCATCGACAGGACGAACTGGTAGACGTCGGGCAGTGGCTGTAAGGAAGAAAGGGGAATCCGGGGGCTTAGCCATTTGACCCGCACGAACCGAACCCTCTCTGTGATGGATGTACATACGTCTAGTGCCGAATTGCGTTCTCTTCTGGCGCATCATCATCAGCACTCCAACGACCTCTACCAGCTACAACGTCAGGTTGAGCCAGTGATGGAGGGACGCGCGGTTCGCGTGAACTGCAGTGATGCATGTCTTGCAGAGGTTTGGAGCTTTCAAAGGTCTGTCAAAGCTGAGACTCGTTTTCCAAGTTTAGCGAGGGGGTCCACAGTCGAGTTGTTCTCGAACAAGTCGCAGATTCAAGGGAAAAAAAGATTGCTCGAAACAAGCCTTCCCGAACACGTGTTACTGCAGGATAACGGAGGTCATCCCGGGTCCAGCTTGACAAGCAGGAATAGAGAAAGAAGAAATTATTGGACACATGTAAGAAGAATCCCCTCTCGAGGAGTACTTGAGATAAGGTACCCACGTGGGAAAGACTGGGGGGAAGGCCAAGGGTCGGACCAACGGATAAGGTCGTAAGACATGACGTTAACGTCCTGCCTTTAAGGAAACACGACATGCATGGTGCTAAAAAAACGGTGTTAGTCGGAGTAACCCTCTTCGGCACCCTCTGAAGCCTAGGTATCTAGGAATTCAGAAGGCCGCTGGGCTGCGTTTTTTTCTCCCTAAAGGACTGCTCCCACGTGTTGAGAGACCGCCACAATTCCCACCGCATTCCACATCATCTCTGCCATCGTGTTTCCTGGTTCGTAAATGAAGGCGATGACTCGCCATGTACTCGTTTAAGCCACTTGTGCCTTCTGCCAACAGCCAGTGAAACTCTTTCCATGACGAGCCTCGGGAGTTTTTAAACCTACTCCGGTGAAGACTGGTTCGTATTGAACAAGGACCCGACTTGCTCGGAGTTGTCTCTACAATAGCCTCCAATGGTGTGTTGCCTATAACGGAATTTGGAAGTTAGTCGTCGTTATGCGGTTGCAATGCGGTCCGCGAGCCGCCGGCCAGCGTGTAGTGGATATGTCTTTCCTGGTATAATTAGGCTTTCGGCTTTCACCCCAATTTGGTTGTTGCTGATAACTCCAACAACGATGTGATGTGGCAGCGGTTTCTTCTGCCGCACTTGGCAGTTGGAGACTGCTTATTTTGCGCAGCAGAGACAGGGGATATCCCAGATGATCAAAGCAAGCCCTTGGGCAAAAGCCGCCGCTCCGTGATGTCGTAAATCAAATGCATCCTTGATAGACCAGTGTTCAGAGCTGCTACTGCGCAGCTGTCATTGATAACATATTTGAACCAGCACCAATAGGTACGGATCGTGCCTCGCGTGCTTCGAGCGTAGTCTGAACTTCTTCGCTTTTTCGGATGCCCGCGGGATTTCGTTCGATCTGTTTCGACTCGGTCAGGTCGTAGAGTTCGTTTGTGCCAGGAATGCCGAGCATTCGTTGACCTATCATTACTAAGATTTTTTCCGTATGTCGAGGTTAGACGCGGGAAGATGGCCAGCGAAACGTCAGACGTTTGAAACCGAGGCGGGTAAGGTCAGGTGGGCTGGCTGGCTGAACAAAGCTCATCTGCTGTTGGCAATAGAATAGCAGTTGAGGCGTGACTACTTTGTCTTGCCTTCGCTCTTTTCGTCCCCTATGTCATCCACGCTTCCCGATTGCGACGCAATTTAGGCCAGCCCGCCTGGTTCAGAACCGCAAGGGAGCCTGGGGTGTACCGTGTCCCTTGTCCCTCAATGTCGTGTTTCTACGAATGCTTCTAGAATTCAAGCTAGGCTGCGCAGAGCTCTTGTGATCCACCAACTTCATTGTCGCAGCATCGCAGCAGGCGGCAACATGTGTCTCTAGCGTCGAAAAGCACCTCTGTATCCCTTGAATTGAGGTCCATCCGCTATCGTACGTTGTGCCAACTTTGAAAGCAGCGGTTCGCGGACATTGAGAATTGCACGAGGTACCACGTTGTGCGCGCGCATGTCTGAAGATAGTTCGCGTCAGCCTGAGCCTACGATGACGCCAAGTACTGATGTGGCTTGTCTGGTAGCGCATGAAACGTGACTGATAATGGCATCAGTTTTCTCAGCCTCGTCAGATGACAGCGATATAAACGGGCGATGAGCATACAGCCACCGACGCCGAAATAACAGACTTGCGTGGCCTATAGACGGTGGATACAGCGGGCTGATGCTTATTGGGCGTTGGACTTGTAGCGAGTAAGAGGCTAGGCTGGTGAGCGGGCTGGCGGTAAACTGGCGCTTCAGGCGATCCTTGGTTAGGCAGTCGAGTCGCGGGCCTGGCTGGCAACGGCGGTTTTTTTTTTTTGGGGGGGGGGGGGGTCGACAAGGCTCTAGTTGCTAAGGGAGTAAGGATCGGCATGCAGGGCCCAGGGACCGAGAGCAAGAAGTTCGGAAATAACGCGCCAAGACCCACGAGCGGGCGGGCCATCCATGATCCAGGAGGTCCTCAGTCATCACGGTGACTCCGAAATCGATCTCAAGGGAGTGGTTACCTTGGCTCACACCCGTCGAGCCAAGTATAACAGCGAGGGTTGAAGTTGCAGTACGAAGACAGAGAGTTTCAGCGTTGTTCTCTAGGATTCGGTGGAAGATGGCGAAGCAGGGTGGTAGTCGATGTGGTTGTTTCTCTGGATTTTCAGACAAAAGAGAGGCGAGCCAAGGTAGAGTAGGCAGTCTCTGCGTGTTTTGTTTGTACTGACGTATGCGTATGTGACGATAGGCTTGAGTGGACGGCAAAAGGGGATGCTGTTTCCTTGTTGTAATGCCGAGAGAATTGCCGAGGTTGTCGGGATTCTCAACGAATTTGTGTGTTTTCGCTTCATTGATCTGGCTCTTTTCGATTGCCGTCGTCTTGTTTCAGGCTTCTGTAATCGCCGTCGGAGGGAAGGCCGGCGTGGGCGAATGGGGATGGCGGGGCGGGCAAGCAAAAACCTTCTGGCTCCGATCCTCTCTGCTGAGTCTGTCAGTGGATGTGTGCGCACCAGGGGCATGGTGGTTAAAGCCAATTCCGATGTGTGAGAACACTGAGAATGGACACACGGAACAGGCGCCAGAGGCAAAGGAACAGGAACCGCAGTGTCGTACAGTGCCGCGGCAAGAGGGGGCGGCAAGAGGGCGCGTGTTCGATACTGTCGGCTCGCTTGTAGAATTGATGTACAGCTTGATAGGAAAGTAGGTGCCGGCACGTTCAACGGATAAAGTTGACCTCACTTTGCTGTGGAATGATGCGGTTGATCTGGTTCGAATAGCCTGAGGTGCATGTCGATGACGGTCTGTCAGCGAAGACTTCGCCAGGTGCATTCTGCAGTAGCGGTCAGCTGGCGGAGAGTGGCGAGCAGGATCACAGCGATGGCCATAGCGAATAGTAGTAATACGGCGTGAGGGTAAGCAGCACCATTTCCACCAATGCGTTCCGTATTGCGCACCGCCGACTACAACTACGACAACGAAGATAAAAGAAAAAAAAGGAGCAAAAGAATGGGGTGGGAAATGAGGGGGGAAGAGGAAGGACGGGGACATGGGTTAAACTGCGTGGCAGCAACGTGACGCCGCTAAAGTAGGCGTGGGTCCATTCGGATCCACTGCGTGGCTTGCAGGGAAGTTGCGGCCCCAAAACAGCTTGGCTGGGTGGGAGGAATCCTTGAAGCCACGCGCCGATCTGTCGGCCGTGGTGAGACTTCCAGGAGGTGTTAGGTTCCTTACGTGTGCCCGTCTCGTTCGCTGATGCCAAAACGCAAGATGCTGTACAGTTACAGAAGCCATGATTTCAATACCTACCTTAAGGTACCTCATGCTAATTAACACCCAAGGTAACTATTCAAACTTAAGGTATGATAGTGGATATTTAGAGATCGGCGATAGTAATAATAGAAGATATCTCTTTCTGCTATTCTTTACCTTATTACTTATACTAAGATAAGAATAATTATATATAATAGACTTTTAGTACTTAAGTATTCTAAGTATATAATTCTCTACTATAAAGTTAATAGAGAAAGATATAGGTCTTATTTAAGAAATATATATTATTATAGATATATATTTTAAAAAACTTAATATTATTAATCTAGATTTTTTATACTTTATAGATTTAGCTTAATCTTTTATTATTAAACTATTATTTATTATAAAAGTAATAATTATTATATTAACTTATATTTATTAGTATAAAAATATAAAAAATTATAATAGCTTTCTAAGTATTATATAAAGTATATTATATTTATTAAACTATATAATATAAATTAGATTTATATAAAAAGTATAATTACTTTCTATAGCTAAATATAGCTAAATAGTAAAAAGTACTTAAAGAGAAAAGTATAGTAAGTAAGGAGGTATTTTCTACTCTATATATACTCTAGTTTATATAAGGCAGGCAGTTAATATATATACTATAGTTTCTAGGCGCCTGGGCAGACTCACTTCTCACCTCCCACCGCCTTACTATTTTCTCCCCGAGGCATGGCATCTGCATCCACCTCGTACCTCCTCACCCTCGTTATCTCCACTCCATCCAAAACTTAACGATTTCCATTGGTCGAGATGACTGGGTACCTGCCTGAAGTACCCGATGACACATGGAAGCCATGAGATGGAGCCACCCGACGCTGTGTTTTGCACGCCTTTTCGTCACTTCTCCGGACCGTACCTACTAGGTACTGCGTCAAGCCGTGAGCCAGTAAAGTACGTACTGCACCCTTTAGGTACTTGGCATCTTGTCCAGGTACCGACGCCTGGTCATCCACCCTCATCCACTGTGTGAACGTCGTCAGCAGCTTTTCCTCCGCTCTTCTTCTTCATCTCTCCCATTGCCCTGGCCCTTCCTAAGTGGACAACGTGAACATCACCGCCTTTTGAACCCTTGCCGCCGTTGTGGAAAAACCCGCCCATCGGTTTCGCTCTGCAACATGGCTGAAGTTTGATTTCTTCGATAAGCAACTCAGTTTCCCGTCATTTGCACTGGACATCTCACTTTCCGACGGACCCCACGTTTTCCTTTTGTGTAGCGTCGCTGTCACCACCAACCAACCAATGTATTAACTATGTCGTTGGTTTATTGAAGCTTCAGGGCGAGTTGCTTCTGCTGCCGCGTCTGGCCCGCGTTGGTACTTTGACACGGTTCCTCAGCCTCGGTGTTCCTTTCTCGCCAACAGGGTGGGAGCAACAGAGCTGAAAGGCCGATATCAGATGGCGAGAGTCTCGAGCTACTTTTATGTATCCCCTTCCGGCAGTTCGGGATGAGTATTGTTCTCACTGCACAGGACACAGGACAACACCCACAGCATTCGACTGCATTGTGCCCAACCATCCTTGGATCCATCTCAATGCCCACTTCCGACTTTTAGCAAAGTCCAAGGTGACTTAGCCGGCCTCTGGCTGGCATCAGTAATGGCATATGGAGCCTCCTGCACGAGTGCAAATGGAAAGCAGATGGCCTGTCTAACCAACGACGCTCGGCCTATTGGAATGCTTCAGCCCGAGTCTGCAAGCACAGGTGTGCTACCCTAGGTCCCTAGTGCCTTATCCGCAAAAAGGCTGCGAATGCAGTGCCCGTTACGCTTTTTGTTCATAAAGTTGCTTGCTGCAGGAGTCTCTGGGCAGCATATCAGCCCCTCTTGATCTGGCCAGGCCACATGGCTGTCACCATTGAAATTCCTTTCAACTGGCAAACATGTTCGGAGGAGCAGTTAACCTCACGTGCCATATCGCGGTGTCACCTACTGAGCCCGGGACGATCATGAGGTAGAACGAAAACGTCTGTATGGAAGCCGTCTCGTGCGAAACGCCTGTAGTGACATTCCCTGATCATAGAGGATCTGCTCGCTGTTTATTAGGGTACATTGCCTGACATGCAGCCGTTGATGACACGGCAGATGTTCTGCCCACAGCGTACGATCAAACGGCACCCAGTCGTGGACGAAAACTCTTTTACTCCAAGTGCAACGGCGATGGAAAGGGGCGACATCGTCCAGAGGCTGCGGTTGTGAGGTATAGTCTTCATTATCTAGCAGTCAGCACTGCTTAGACGAAACAAGCCCGAGGACGGCGATTAGACACGGTCTCGCCATGGGCCATGGCCATGTAGTGATGGGGATCGGGAGACACCGAGTGGAAGAATTAAAACCATAGAAACCTCAATGATCGATCCCTAACTTAGCCTTTGAGATTGCAGTCAGGCAGATTGTCTTTGAATAAGAACGACAGTCTGACCAATGTGCCAGCAAGCGTAAGCCCTGCCGGAAAAACCGCCGAATATTGCTTGCCGAAGCGCACCGGTGGGCAATTAATTGTATCAAGACCACTTTGTTTGCTTGCCTTCATAATTGCTGATGAATGGTATGGTATCACGCAGCTCGGGACTAGCAGCAATCCCCTATGCTGCGCGGTAACATTCATAAGCAAAATTTCAACTGCATTGTTCGCCTCCCGACCGTCCCCTTTAGATCGCTTTTAGGGCCTGCTACTATGCAGCAATTTTCATTGATAATTGAGGGCATCAATTTTTTTTTTACATGCACGATGTACGAAAGAGGACCCTATTGCTTCAACCTCACACTGTACGCAACGCGACCGGTCGAGATGACCGAAAGGAAAGCAGCTACAATGTCGAGTACTGCAGTACGGCATCGGCAGCTGCATGGCCTCCTACCCACATCCCCCTTCATTGCGGGTCACCTCCTTACATAACAGCATGACTTCAAGGAAGGCAACCTCTGGGACATTGGACTGGTTGATCCAGCCATTGAACGTGGGCAGGATGGGCATGCTTCGCAATACATACAGACGGCTATCAAGGCTCGAAGGGGGAAAAAGGCAGGGTATATAGTAAGAGGTATAAGGCGTGCCGTGGCAGGGCAAGCAAGGTGAGGTGAGGAGAGGAGACGTGATTGAATATGATGGAATGGGAAGCAGGACAGGATATATGGAAAGCCGGGTATTGTCGTTGTGAGGGACGGGAGGCAAGTTAGAGTATTCTGCATACCTTACTGTACTGCGGTACGCAGAATTCCCAGTTTGAAAGGCAAGGTACCTTTACCTTCAGACACTGAAGTAACGTACCTACCTAGGTAAGGTACCTTACTCCATAAGGTACCTAGGCTAGGTGGGAGGCACACAATGCACAGTAAAAAAGGTCGCGCGGGCGAGTCCCCGGCCGCCCATGTGTCCTGGCCGATGAAAAGGGGGGTAAGAGGGGGGACTGGCGAGGGAGGGGCCACTCTGCAAAGGGCCGCCTTCAGCGGGGACTGGTGCTGTTGCGGGATCCGCATTTACGGACCGGGGTCTAGGTGACGGCAGGTGACAGTTTTCTCTGCCAAAGGAACGGAGAAGCCAAAGAAAAAAAAAGGGAAAGAAAAGGGAAAAAGTTCTTGGGGATCTATTACTAGTGTTAGATTCCATCCACATTGAAAATCGTGGACTCCTGGTGTCTCTCCCATAAAAAAAAAGTCGAGCTGCCCCTGCCCCTGTCTACTGGTCTCTGACTTCGTCTATCGTCTATCGTCCATTCGTGCTTAGCCGTCCGTCTGTTCGTTCTGGCTGGCTCACCTTATCTTAGTCTGTAGGCTGAGACCACTGACTGACCGACTGTCTCCTTGGAGGGTTTTTTCCCTTCCAGTCCACTCTCAGTTACCCCTTCGAATCCAGTCTAATCCAAGCCAAATTCGACTCCAAAACCAATCGTTCGTTTTACCGACGGGAAACAGCTCGAGAGACCACTTCAAACAGCGAAAGCTGATTCCAGCCCCGTCCAAGCCCAGCTCTAGTTCACCCGCTCGCTGCCTTCTTTACTTCCTCTACCTTACCCTGAGCGGGTTCATCAAACCCTCGCTATCACGCTTCCCCAAGCTGGACGAGACGAGGAAGCGCATCCCGTACCAGAGAAGCAGAATCAGCCAGACGTCTTATTCGTCTTACTCTGGTCTGCTATTACTTGCTTACCACCCTTACCAGGTCGTTATCTTCATTTGATAATACCGACATCGCCACGCCTCTTATTTCCGTTCCAGCCCTGTCTCGACATACCTTACCTACCTTTTTCTGCCCTATGCTTCCCGGGGTTGCGTGAACATTGTCCGTCCAGCCCGGCCGTGGTCGTCTATGGATTGTCAAGCCCTACCTGGATTGGTATCAGTCTGAGCACCGTCAAAACCAGTGAGGTGAGTCCCCTGGCCTGGCCGTCTTGTCGTGCTTCACACCGCGCCGTATGGCGCTTGTTTTTGTGCCCTTTCCTGTCTTTTTCTCTGCCTATTCGCACTCCGAACCTATCCCTCCATCAGGATATACCGATACTGTATATGGAGTATTTGTCGTCTCTCTTTTCCTTGCCTTGTTCAAGTTTGGGACATTACCACCACCAGCAACTGGCCTGAAGCCTGTCCGGCCGCCCCATCCGCACCTGCGTCCAGTCGACTTGCGGCTTATGCTGTGTGTGTGAGTGAGTGAGTGAGTGATTGACTGAGATTACAGAGAGCACCAAGGAGTGGAAGTGGTGTGTCTGCCCGTGTCAACATTCTACTCCAGCGCGCGCGCGCGCGTGTGGTAGCCTCTCTCACTCCTGTATCCCAAATCCCCCCCTCAATCCCGATGTACCTCTGGTACCTCGACTCCCACTCCTACTAGCCCCCCCTGTATCTTCTACTTGCAGGGTTCCATCGTCTACATGTACAACAGCCCCTTGAGGCCTGTGTACTCTGTACCGTACTTCCACGCTTTGCTATACCTTACTGCGGTACCTAAGTGCCCCATTCGACTCCCCATGTCCCTTATTCTCCTTCTCCTCCACCATTACCACCACCGACACCACACACCTCCTCTCCTCCTCCACGCCCTGCCTCACCAAGCCCGCTTTCTCTTCTCTTCCCTTTTTTTTTTTGCGCCTTCCTTTTATTTGAACGCCCGTCACGCTGCCCGCGCTTTCTCTTAACACTCTTCTTCCTATTAGATGGCCGCTGTCTCCAAGACTTCCCGACCTCCGTACCACGAGCCACAGTCTGACGAGGTCATCGAGCAACCTCGCACACTCAACAGCGCCAACCCCAACCCTACTACCACCACCACCACCAGTACCAGCAGTGCCAATCCACGGCCCACCGCTACTACCACCACCACCACCGCTCCTCAACCCGCTGCTGCTACTGCCAACACCACTACATCATCATCGACCGATCCCTACCACGCTGTTCCAGTCTCCTCGGTGAATCGCCCGCATTATCGTTCTCACCATCATTCGCCTTCGACCAGTTCTCTCCAGAAATTTCAACGCTCTGGTGGTTTGTTTGGCCTTGCTGCCGCAGCCTTTGACAAGACGCAGTCCGCTCTCGCGACCTTCTCCTCAGACCAGTCCATTCGCCAGCGCGCCTCCAGTTCCGCATTAGGCAGGGCCTCTTTCACCCCCGACTCGGCTTCCGACTCTGCCAGTCTTGGCCCGACAGACAAATACCCGCGATACAGGAGTTCCTCCAATTATTCGTCGTCGTCGAGTAGCACTCTGAATCAAGTGGAGGGCAAATATCCAAGCCAGGTGTCGCTGGTCCAGGATCCACCCTCTCAACCTTACACCGAGACCGATCCCAACAGGCCTCTTCCAATCCGATTGCCGAACATAGAGAGCAAGATGCATCAAACATCTTCGCGACTCCTCCGGATGACGGATGACGAACGCCCGTTTACCAAGGTCAGTCGTCCTCTGTACTCTGTATGTGTCGTGCCTACACCCCTCACGCAGTGGGCGGTGGTGATCTAGCTTCCGTCCCGCTCGTGGCTCTCTGCCAGACTCCGCTAACACTTGTCGGACAGGACTTCAAAGATCTCTTCTCCACACTCATCGTCAGCCTGTTGCCTTTGTCCGCCCACCGCGTACGATTAACACGAGTCGAGAACACCTTCCTATCCGAAGATGCGATCAATAACCTTGGTTCCCTCAAATTCTCTCAGTCCAACCGCATGCCCGACCCCAAGGACCCCTCCAGGATAGTCACGACGACAACCACGACGACGTTCTCCATGGCCAAGGACATGGCCCGTTCTATTTGCCAAAAGTTCCTCGAGGCGAGATTCATCGAGTCGGCCGACGGAAAGTACCAGCAAGTCTACAACATGAAGGGCTCTGTGTGGCAATTGACTCCCAAGGGCGTGACCGTGCTGGACCGCTTCTGCTCCCGCAACGGCATTCAACAAAAGTCCATCTCTGACCTCGTCGGCGCCACGCTGTCGCAATTGGTCATTCTCGAGAGAGACAGCCAGACTGACAAGCTCATCACAGACCGTGGAACCATCGAGGTCATTTTCAGGAGGTTTATTGGAACACATGGTCCCAATGTGAAGGCGAGCGTCAGCTCAGCCGACTCTGACTCTTTGAGCGACTACAAAGACGGTCTTACTGGTGTCAAGATGGCTAGCGAGCGCAAGGTCAACAGCAAGACGTACAAAGATACTTTCACTGGCAAGGCTGCCACTGATTGGTTGATGGACTGCTGCACCACAGTGGACCGACGGGAGACATACGACATTGCATCTCTGTTTGTGGAGTACGATTTGATGGAGCCTGTCGTACAGGATCGTGCTCACATGGCACAATACCCCAGCAACAACCTGTTCCAACCCACCAAGCATGCCATTTACCAGCTGACGGCTAAGGGCAAGGACCTCATCAACGGTATTGGCGGCCATCGCGGAAGAACATCTGAGAGTGAAGCGGCTACCCCGTCTCGAAACGTGATTGCGCGAGACTCCAACACTCAGCGATTAGACAAGATCCTCAACGATGCTGCCCTCCGTCTTCTATTTAGAGAAAACCTGAGGGAAACTCACTGCGAGGAGAACCTGTCGTTCTATCTTGACGTGGACGACTTCGTCCGCAGCTGCCGGCAGGCGATTAGGGTTGCGCAGAAGAACCCCAACGCCAATTCCATGGATGGCATCAAGGAGATCATGGCGCAGGCCTACGGGATTTATAACGCATTCCTCGCCCCCGGGTCTCCTTGCGAACTGAACATTGACCACCAATTGCGGAATAACCTGGCTACCCGAATGACCAAGGCAGTTGGCCAGGATGTCGCCATGATTGACACCCTGCAAGAAGTCATGTCCTTGTTCGAGGATGCCCAAAACGCAGTTTTCAAGTTGATGGCGAGCGTATGTTTCTCCCTGATGCAAACAGCCAACGGATACTGGACTTTGATGGCTAACTCGCTCT
Source organism: Colletotrichum neosansevieriae (assembly GCA_036785495.1). Lineage (NCBI taxonomy): Eukaryota > Fungi > Ascomycota > Sordariomycetes > Glomerellales > Glomerellaceae > Colletotrichum > Colletotrichum neosansevieriae. The sequence goes on along the minus strand of JAVHLV010000249.1, from coordinate 45,453 downwards.
GCAGGACTCGGTGCCCAAGTTCCTGAGGAGCCCCAAGTATGAGCACACCCTGAAAAACTACGATTTCGACGCGGTCGGCGGACGTCCCGTAGAACGCAGCACGAGTCGATCCAACCGCAAATGAATACGTCAGCATTGCCCATGACGGCCGACGCAAAGATGACTCAAAAAGCGACGTTTATGCGCATCTCGCATCACGACACGACTTATTTGCATACTGAGAATCTCTCGTCGGTGCTGGTTGCGCAGGCCCATTTGGCATTTACCGCACTTTCCTGAAACCATAATCTTGTGCATACACGGTGGTCTTTGATTCACATCCAGGCGGTTGACAGAATTTTTTTTTTACTTCACAAAGAGAAGCCCGACTCGGGCCGATCTTGGTCGCCATCTGGATTCTTTTGGAAATGACGGCGTTGGGGATGGACACTATTCTTAGAAGGAGACCCCATGAGTCGGCGAAACTTAGTCCGCGAGACATGATCACGTTATCATCATCGCATGCGGATTTCGATTTTGTTCTTGTTTTTTTTTTCTTTATTTATTTTTCTCCACTTGTTTTGAATCATAGCTGGCTGGCGGGGTGGATGATCATAGAAGGACGGCATGGAAGCACGAAATCTCGACCACGACCGCGAGACGACCTAAAAGGCGACCAACGATGGCTCGTTGGCCTTGAGAGTGGAGGACGAGGCGAAGGGCCTGCTGCCTTGTTGGCATGTTGAGACGTGAGGATCATGTGGAGCTTTGGGAAGAGGAAGAGAAAGAGGCATCTGTGGGGCATGGGAACAAAGACGAAACGCAAAATGAGGGTGGAGAGCGGTCCGTCGAGCGGCCTGACTCAACTGTACATATCTCAGCGCTTCCCGACCCGAGCCCGGGCCTGGGAAAGCCGCTCGACCCTTCGACATACCCTGAATGAGAAAGCAGATGAAAGTGGTATCCAAAGGAAAACCTGGATCTTGTTTGGAATGTGAGTTTGATGAGCCTTCCTATGCGCCTCGAATTGGGACAGGAAAAGACCTTTTGTTTACTTTGAACGTTCCCATTTGGTCCGAACGTCCTCACTGATGAATTCTTTTGCCCCTGACGTCTGGAATGCGCCACATTACCGGCCGCCGGTACGCACATTCTTGGCGTAGAGGGCGGCCACAACAAACACGGCATCCGGGAGGTCCACCGACATTCCGGCCCGCGATATCGCACATGCTCATTGGACCGCGAACTCATGTCTTGGGAGTTTGGTCTACATCGTGCTCATCTCTCTCTGTTCCTCAGTGTCTCACGCAATTCCAACCACAGAAAACCCCATCCTTCCCCCTGAGTCGGCACTAGACGAAAGAACAGCATAAAGAGAGAGTCTTCTTCCGTTGTGTTTGGTTTCTTCTCTCTTCTCATCATCACCAACACTCGAACCAACTAACCAACAGCCTCTCTCGTTTGTCTGTCCTCTCCCCCTTCCCCCTCTCCTTTGCCTTGTTGGTTTTTACTCGCCCCAGTCACTCTCTTGAGCCAAAGCCCCCCTTGAATCACACTCATTACAAGCACGCAACACGCAAACACACCATCTCCTTGAGTGTCAACTTATTTAATCACACCAATTCTCGACACACTGCTCTCTCTCTCGAGTCAAACACTCTTTTGTGGAATCAATCAACAACAGCAACAAAAATGCAGATCCAATCCATCCTCGTCGCCGTCGGCACCCTCGCCGCCTCTGCCGCCGCAAGCCCCAACCATCTCCCCTTCCAGCACAAGCACGGCATGGGCGTGCCCATTGTCAACGGCACGGCCGGCCCCGGCATGAACTGGTACACCAAGATCTACCCCACCGCTGTCGAGACGTACTGCCCGGAGCCCACGACCCTGTACTTCAACAACAAGACGTACATTATCGACAAGCCCACCACCTTCAAGCTTGCCAACTGCCCCTGCACGGAGATCTACGTGAGTAGTTGTTTCGTTTTTGCCTCTCTCTGTGTGTTTCGCCGGATGTTGTTTTGTCTGGCAAAGCGAGAGGAAAGCTGACTTTGAACTCAAAAGACCTCCTCTCCTGGCCCCGCCCCCACCGGCGTCGCTCCCCCGGCCGGTCAGCCACCCGTCGCCACCCAGACCGGTGTTGCACCCCCTCCCGGCGGCCAGCCCCAGACGCCCGGTCAGCCTCAGGTGCCCGGCCAGCCCCAGCAGCCTGTCGTGACCGGTACCCCCGGCACCGGCGGCTCTCCTGGAACCCCGGGCTCTCCTGGCACTCCTGGCACCCCTGGCGGTGGCAACGGAGGCAACGGAGGCAACGGTGGAAATGGGGCCAACGGCGGCAACGGCGGCAACGGCGGTAATGGAGGCAACGGCGGTAACGGAGGAATCGGCGGCAGCGGAGGCGACAATGGCGGCAATGGAGGTGCCGGTGGAAACGGAGGCAATGGAGGCAACGGCGGCAACGGCTCCCCGACCGGCTCCCCTGTCTTGTGCGGCGGCCAGCCCTGCCCCACCCACGCCGTCGTCGCCGGCGCCGGTAAGCCGGCCGCCCTCGCCGGCTCCCTGGCCCTCATCGCCGGTGCCGCCGCCGCCGTCCTCGCCTTGTAAGCGGAGCCTTTCGTCATCACCCGTCATCACCTTCCTCTCCCCCCTCCTCCTTTGCTCCTATCCGACCTCGACCATCTTTTTTCCTACTTTCCGACCGCCCTCCTCTTCTCCTTGCGAGCGCTCTGAAGGGACGGGAAGAGAAAGGAGATACAAGGACCCGGCCCCGGGCTTCCAGAAGCCAGAAAGAGGCCCATGTGTGTGGTCCTGCGCCTTCTGCCCTCGGTCGCCAGTTCCTTCATCTATCTCTCTTCGTCCCGTCAGGCGTGGTCAAAGATACAGACAGACCAGGACAACTCGAGATGGCGATGCGGATGGGGGAGGATCGAGGGGTTTTGAGGGGAAGTCACACCACACCCTCCCCAACACGCATTTCCGGGAGATCGTTTCGACAAGATAGCGGCGAGGTGCACTTTTCCTCCTCCCCTCTTCTGTTACATTTGCTTGTTTATTCCGCGTCACCCTCCACACGTCTTATAACGCCGACATGCCCAGAGATGAGCCACCTCAGACATAGACGCCATGGAATTCTGTTTAGTTTTGAGAGAGAGAGAGAGAGAGAGAGAGAGAGAGAGTTAGACAGCGGCCTTTCTCGTCGGATCCTGGAAGAAAAACCGGGGGAAAGGACGGAAAGCTTGATGGCCGCGTGGTGGATTAAAATTCCCTTTGTAGAATCATTTGGGTTTTTTTTTGGTTCCGAGGGGGAAGGGGAGAAAGAATGAGGCGTGTGTTTGAAAGCTGCTCACATCTCTCATCATCATTATTACTATACAGCTTAATATCATCATCAACCATTTTTTTGCTATCTTCACAATCCAACAGAAGTCTTGGCAGATGTGGTCCTTGGAATAGATTTGGGTTGGTCGCAAAGTACAGAGTCACATTGGCGGGCGGCGAAGCATAACATGCCATTGGATAATCGACCCCGGCGTTGCCAATCGTGGAAGGCTGTGTGCTGTGCCGCACCCACAAGCTTCTCGTCCACATATATGACGTGGTAGATAAAAACACACCGAGTTAATGCGACATGTCAATTGATTATGCTAGATATGCGGTAAGGGGGGGGGGTATCAAGTTCCGTATCTAATGCACCAAGGCTATGCTAGATGCCACGAAAAGGAAAGAAAATCAAGGGCCGGCGACATGCGACTAAGTCAGCCTCACTCCAGCTCGGCGATGAAGGGTCCAGATTGTTGGCGCCCGGCGCGTTGGTTGGTGTCGCCGTTGGAGAGAGCGGCCGCGTAGGGTGACTGGGATGTCGGCTGAGGCGGCGGCTGTTTTACGTCGTACGGGCCGGCGGCGAAGTCGGGGTAAGTCGTGTGAACGTAATTGTTGTGGACCGCGGGCTGCTGTGATTTGATGTCCGGCCACGAGGGCTTGTGTGTCGGAACGCCGTTGGAGGCGTGGCGGATGTGGAGGGGTTTGGGATAGGGGCCTGCGTTTTCGTCGCGCGGGGGCGCTGGCAGAGACTTGTTGTTATTGTAAGATGGCCTGTAAGGGAGGTTCATCTGGTTCCCGAGGGTTGCGTAGCTCGGAGCGTGGTGGGTTTGCAGAGGTGGTAGTTGCGGCGAGGTATGCGAATTTGAGCCGGAATGGTAGGATCCGGATAGCGAGTTCTGGCTGTGATGGCGAGCATGTGTTGTTGTTGTTGTGGGCAGTTGGAACGGGCTGAAAGATGGGCTGGTGTATTGGGGTTGGGCCGAAGGCTGCTGCATCTTGGACTTGATGCGGTCGACCAGCTGGGCGTGACTTTTCTTAAGCGTCTTCTTGACAAAGGACGAGGTGAAGACGTTGCAACGCATGTCGACGTCTTCGCGAAGGTAGAGTCCTGTCAGCGGAGCGCCAATGCCGAGCTCGACGGGCTCGACGGGCTCGCCCGGGAGAGAGCCGGCGACAGTCCACTTGTCCCGAATGTCCAGGCCCATCGGTGCGTAGCAGTGGGTCTGAAGGCCAGTGGGCAGGTCGTGAAAAGCGCAGGTGTAGCTCACGTCACCGGTGGCCAGGCCACCGGGCAGGTAGGAGATCTCGTCGGTGAGGGAATACCATATACACGAGTGCTCCTCGGGAGGCGCGTGGGCGGGTGGCTTGATGACGTGACGTTCTTTGATGAGAGGATTCAGGTCGATCATCTCGAGGTGGTTGTGGAGGAAGGCGAGGACGGCCTCGCGGCTTACGCCGGCGGGCAAGGGGGAGATTGTGGTGAAGGTGGTGCGTTTCGACATGGTTGGGGAGATGTCGAGGCTGAGGATATAATGCGCGAGTGGGAACCATAGGACGGGGAGGGATTGGATGATGATGATTGAGGTGTGTTGGATGGATGGGAGGTGAGATTAAGGTTGTGAAAGTTCAGGTGAACGGCCGGCCTCGTTGGTTGATGAGACGGAACAGGATTTCAGGAACGGAGAAATCTTGAAGGAGATAGATAGGTTGCCAATGAATGAGTCGGAAGGGTTAGCAATGATGAATGATGAAACGTGCTTTCGAGGATGCACACGATGTCGGAGTTGCCTGCTGTTGGAAGAGGATGCAAAAAGAGCCAGCTTATGCGGTTGGGCGTGAAAGAAGTGAACTGGAAGAATATGGATGGATGTGTGAGTGTGAGTGTGAGTGTGAGGTGCGGTTGGCGGTTCGGAGGCAGTGCCTGCTGGACACGGAGACGGGGGACGGAGGCGCAGATGATGCATGTGCTGCTCCCCGGGTCAGGAGGAATCCGCGGGGCGTAGCGCGCTGTGGTGGGCGTCGTCGCGCGGTGAGGCCGATGTTTCCAGTTTCCCCCCAGTGAGAGAGCTCGCTGCCGGAAGCTGAAGAAGCCGGTTGGGTGCCAAGAATGTGAGAGGAAGTGCCGGGGGTTTGCAAGAAGATATTCGTAGAATAACTAAGTAGTTGGACGTCGACTGCAAAAAGTTGTGAAGCAGAAAATAAAAAGGATATTGGTCGAACTGCGAGCACGAGCTAAGGTAGTGCGGACAGCGGCCTTAGTTTTAGTACTCGAGCTTGCCCTCCCGCCAAAGGGTCCGCCAGACTTGCTTCGCCGGTGAGGAGGAATGAAGGAATGAATGAACGACCTGGTTGGGAAAAAAGGCTGGGCGGCGGCCGCCCTCTAGCTCCTCCTCGTCTCTCTCGCAGCACCCAGCCAAGTACGAGCAAGCACCACCAAAAAGCACACACAAGGGCCAGATGCGTCTGTTTAGCAGTCTCAGTTGGTCGGCTGGTTCGGGGATCTCTCTTGAGACATTAAGTCAGGTCAGTGAGTTAGTTGGTAGGCTGAAAATGGTGAGGGGCGTGTGTGTGGTGTTTGTCGAGAAGGTATTGGATGAACAACGACCTTTTGGTGCAATCTTTTCCCAGGCCATATTTTCTCTTCCTCAGGTGATGACGAACAATACGTGGTTGGAGGCTCAACAATGTGATGCTGTCTTCGTATACGGCACGGCTTAGCTGAGTCTTGGTGGACCGCATCAGCAGCACGCACGAGAGACGGAGACAGAAACAGAAACAGGGAGCAGCTGAACCAGCCCCGTCCAGCGGGCGGGCGGGTCACGAGGCGGAATCAAGGCCGCTTCACAACGTGGCGGCGGCCGCCATGCGCCGTGGCCGTGTGGTGGGTCGTGGTCACTAAGGCGTTTAGCGGGCACGCTGGAGCCGATTCCGTCCATTGGGTCACGTCCCGTCAAGTGTCTAGACGCCCCGCGATCCCACTAACCCCAAACTTCATAACACTACCTACTAAGCTATGATGAGGTTCTCGTTTCCACCTTACGCATACTTTTCTACACGAGACCATGGCTATCAAAAGTGGCACGGCTTTCGTCAGCCGGCAGTCCCAAGATACATCCACTACTGTCTTTCCAGACGTACATGCAAATAAATTTGGCGGGAGAGTCCATAAATGGTTCGAACCCCTTGCGTAAAAGCCTCATTCTTCGGTGATGGAATGTCGGGGTATTGATGCTCGAATGGCAAACGTGCTTGATTCGGTTCCATTGGAAGACGAACGACTTACACTCTTGGCACGGTGGGCCAACAATCCAAGAGAACATCACTTACCCAGACATGTCGGCCGCCCGCGTTCACCTACCCACTATTACCAAGACAAGAAGAGAAAAAAGAAAATGGAGAGAGATATGAAGGCTCACTTTCGCAAATTTTCCCGCCTCTCGTAGCCGATAACGTTACATCCATCACCGTCCTTCCGTTACCTTAGCTTGTACGATGCGGGTACATGACGCAGTCCGCCTAATTCAAGGTTCTCTTCTGCCGTTAGGCGGCCGATCACTCGTTTCACTACAACCAGCCCGCCCTTCCCTTCTTCCCTCGAGGATCCCCAGCCCCCAGCCCCCACTAGGGGCCCACAGCCCAGCATCACTCCCCGCCCCATTCTCCTGGCGATCTCCGAAAGGGGGACGGTCTAAAGGATCGCAACCCGACATCTCCAGTAAACACGTGGATATGTCGCGCACGAGAGGGACTTTGTGGCAGGCTTCTCTCCAAGGGTCTCTAAACGCCTCGTTACGTAGTAGGTTCGGATATTAGCATTTTTTGAGTGCTGAATGGATCCGCGTCAGTAGCTTCACTCGGAAAAGTCGGCTGCTTCAAGTGAACGTTTCCACGTCGTCCTTCCAACTGTGACATGCTTTGTAAACCTCCCCAGATCTTACCGCGTCATCGTTATGGTCTGCTTCGTCTGAATAAACGTCGCCTGTTTGTTGGGGTGCGCCTCGCAGGATAGGTACGCGCGCTAAGAGGGGCCCAGTTGCTGCCATGGTCGGCCCCCCTTTTCGATCAAAAAGCCAGCCCATGCTCTCTATCTTCCGCACTATCACAAGGGCACCAATGCTGTCAGATTTACATCACCACACCATACATGCAGGACGATATAGCAATATTACTTGATATAGTGTAGGCTGGATCACCAAACGGCCCTCATCTAGATAGGAGACTAGTTATGCTTCCCGGCTTTGATTGTTGTGATTCTGTATCCTATGAGCATGCGCCACTTAGATCTCCTTGCACCATCGCGCCAACACATTGTTCAGCTTGACGCCTACCGGAATCTCCTCCAACGCCATGTCGACCTTCCACATCTTCCCCTCGAGACCGCCATAACCAGATGCTCGGCCGGTACCAAGACCTGCCGGCACGAGCAGGCCGAGCGATACGAGCCGTTCCCATGCTGTGGCGGCTACACCGCGGCCCCATACCCGCACCCCGCCTCCGTGAGCCAGCATGCCCGAGCTGGCCGACTGCACGCGCTGTCGCCCCATGAGTGAGCCGTATTCGTCGTACGCCATGGCAAAGTTGACCGTATCAGTATGTGCCACGATGTCCAGACGAGCTGCGGCGATGAGCAGTCCCAGATCCAGTTCTGAAAGGGACGGTAAGATGTGCAGCTTCGAGACCGGTGGTGTAAGCGACACGACTGGAGTGTTGTTGGACGGAATGACTAGATCCGGTGAATTTGGTGATATCGAAGACAGGGGAAGAATGCATTCCGACAAGAAGGCGGGCACCGATTTCGTCGTTGTGTAGTGATATTGAAGGAGGTTGGAGAATGCCTTTTCTTTGCGCAGTACCTGTGGACGAATCAGCTCCTGTGCATCGCCAAGGAAGGAACATGTTTACCTCAATCATTGCGTTCCAATTCGTCTGGAAAGCCTCGTGGCCCTCTATGCTCACGTCGATCCCCTCGGCCTCCATGTCTTCCTCATCGACCGTGAGACCCTGCTTGCATACGTTCCAGTATGCTGGCAAGCTCTTGGGCATCGACAAGTAAACATAACGATGGCTGAAACGACTCTTGACGCGCTTCTCAAGCATTTCCACAACGTCCATTCGAGTCGTGCAGCCTAGTACCGCGATTGGAGCTTTTCGCGCTTGCGCAATGTCGAAAAGATTGTAGAGCAAAGTCTGGCGGGGATGCGCCGCAAACATGTCAAATTCGTCAATGACGAAGATAACCGCCTGAGAAGTTACGCCTTCCTCTGCCTGAGCCATTTCTGACGGGTGGGAGAGAAGTGCGAGAAGGGAGGTCATCGTGTCGGCATAATTTGACTGGGCCGGACAGTTAGAAGGAGGAGATCATTTAGTGTCAGTAACGTTAGAACTACTCACCCTTGCTGTGAGAACGTCTTCGGCATCCATCTCCTTGCCCAGTTGGCGCCAAATTTCCTTGAGAGCCAATTTGTCATCGGTATGAATAAAGCCGTTGAGCCTCACGACGTGGAATTCCTTCCTGTGCTGCAGAGACAGATCCGCCACAATGCTCTCAACAAGCTGTACCTCGTCAGCAACGTTCTCACTTCCTGCCTTGTCGACACGTACCGTAGTTTTGCCACATCCTCTCGCACCAATCACCAACATGGAGTTACCTTCTCCAGCCAACACAGTTTGCTCGACAAGTTGGTGCGCTTTGTCATGGGCCTCGTCCTGGTCAATCAACTTGATTCGTCGACGCCCCGTACACCTATCAATAAGCACTCTCTTCATACTGCTCAAATGGTGCGAGAAGTTGGGAATCTTGGCCACATCCCCTGCCGCAGCAATCCGCGCCTCTTTCTGGTGGACGCAATCCTTGCAATACCAGTCTCCTTTGGGGATTTTTGGAACGTCGTAGCACTTTTGGTGGTATGCCTTATCGCACCCGTCGCAAAACAGAATCTTGTTTCCTGCTTTCGAGTCCGGCTTCGAGCAGATTTCGCAAACGTCCTCATCTTCATCTTTCTCCTCCTCCTCCTCCTGTTCCTCTTGTACTTCTGCTTGCTCATCTTCCTCGGACTCGGGTTGTTCTTCGTCAACAGCCTCCTCTTCCACTGCTATAGCATGCCCTTTCCGGGGTTTCGCAGTCTTCGTTACACTCGTTGTCGTCTTTGTCTCAATAATCTTCTGCGATGGTTTCCTGCTTCGCCCAGATTTGGTCGAAATATCCTCAAAGAAAACCTCCTCTTTCTCCGGTTTGTCTGCAGAGTCGAAAGCAACGCTCTTGCTTATTCTTCCCGATCTATCACGTTTGGAGGGCGTCAAAATACCCTTCAATGGCATAGAAACATTCCGGACCGCCTTTCCAGGGGTCTTTGTAGTTTCCTGGGCATGGTTGGCGGCGACCGAAGAACTTGCGCGGGATACAGGCGTACCAGAGCGGCTTTCAACAGTTCTCTCATTATGCCCTTCAATGACCTTGGCCGTCGGGACCCTGCGCCTTCCGCTTGAGCGCACCTTCAACGGTGACTCTTCTACCGAGGGAACCTCATCTACCAGGTCATCGACCACAGTATCCTGTTCTTCTTTTCGAAACGTTCGTTTCCCGTTCGCCGCCTTTCTCTTCGAACCAGGTTCGACCACCGCAGCCTTTTCCACGCCTTTATCCTTTTTTCCAGCTAGAGGTTGACGAGCATTCAGCTCCTGCGGGTCCTTGCGTAGTTCGTCATCGGAGTCGGGAACCTCGTACGCATCGACGTCGATCTTTCCACGAGCCGCGATGGGGACCTTCGGCGTCGGCCGGTTCACGCTCCTAACATTTCGAAGCCGTTGCGGTGGGTTGTCTTCAGGAGATTCGGGTACTTCGTACGGAGAACTAGCCGCCAGGGAGGTGGCCCTGAGGCCGGATTTCTTGATGGCCGAGCCGGGCGTGGACTTGGGCGTCGACGGGGAGGATTTGAGGGTATCGTTTAGCCTGCGCTTCTTCTGCAGGGACGACGGTATCGCGGGCTCTTTGCGTTTGCGGCTTGCGGAGCCTGTAGTTTCAGGTGCCATTGTATTCGTAGCCTCGACGGCGGATTGCAAATATCAGAGTTGTCGTTATTCAGTTTGCAGATAGGTAGATACGCAGGATTCACTGCGAACCTGCAGGACCTGGGCAAATTACAGGGGTGAACTGACAGCTCGATGTCTCTGTGGTTACCGTCGGGAATTTTGGGACAGGGATTCGAACGCGTCGTCAGAATTGAACTTGCACGCGCCGAAGTCAGGCGAATGTGGCCCAAGCGCCCGAAGCTCTCGGCCGGGTGGGGCCTGCTTCGGCCGGTGAAGCTCCACGGGAATTGTTCGCTCCTACCACGAAGCATGCCCTTTGAAAGTCTTACTCAATTGTTTGGTGTGTTTCTTTTAAATCACAGGCCAAGTATAGAAGAAGTTCAATTTTCTCGCAGCACCGTCCTCCTGCCTGAATTATTTGGACCATGAATAAGAGCGCAGTGCCGAGGACAACGCCGTTCAGCCATCTCCTCCTATTTGCGTTATTCAATATCGGTCATTCGCCCGCATATCAGCTACTGATTATCCAGGCAAAGTGCCCAATCACTGCATTACATTTGCCGCTTTGCTTGACTCACGTTACCTTTGCTATGCAAGCTCTAGGGTCGCAAATTCGGCTTTGAGGATAGCAGAAACTTTGGTGGAGATCGGTGTTGACATGAATGCTCGAAATCGAGATGACGTTACGCCTTTGGGTACAGTTGTCGTCAAGCCGACCTGGAGATGGTGAAGCTTTTGGTGGCTTAGGGTGGTGGGGGATACGACGCTCCCGAGAGACAGCGGGTATTTCGGACAATCAGAGGAGAAATCGGTAGATTTCAAAAACAAGGAGAAGATGGCGGATTTTCTGAACAAGAGAGGTTTTAACTTGAGCTGAGATGTGGGACTTATTTGATATGGGTTCAATGCTTAAACAATGATCCTCAAACAATAATTACTGGAATCGAACTATCGTCAGAAGACGAAGTTCGCTAGAAGCCCCGGTTTCCAGATTCTCCACCGTCACCGTCGGATTTCAGCTCGAAATAGATCTCATTAACCATGCGAACATATCACATGACGTTTCGAAAAGGCTATGTGAAAAACGCCAGGGGCTATTAGATGGAATTGAGTGGATGATGTTCATTGAGTAAGACTAGACGCAGTTCGGTTGTACAGTGCGAAGTTTGAGTGGAGTTGGCGCTGCGTCGCACTGTACACACCTCTCTCCCTGCATCCACATTTTCCAACCTCACACCTCATCTCTCAAGTCATCAACCTTGCCTCAAGGCGCAATACGACTGCCGCCATTTTCATCAGCAGTCGTTTAAGAGCTGTTTCAGGGCTTTGGAATATTTCTTTCATTGTATTTGACTCATTTCTTGGGAGCAAAGCAAGCGCTTAAGCGGTTCTCAGACACTCACTGAAGCTCCAGCGACATTGTCCGCACACCCCACTCCCCGCTTTGCAGATAGCGACACCAACTCTCACCAACATGGACGCCCATGAGGATGAGGATGACAACGACATCAAACTTCAAAAGATATCCTCGGATCTCATTGCAGACTTCTCCCGCTCTCTGCCCCTATTCCTCCGCAAACCCGATGGACATACCCTCCGCAGCCGCGTGCGCTCCTCGGAGACAGCACGCCTAACCTCCAGTGTGAGCTCGTCACTTCTCTCACCCCATTCTTCCTTCGCTGTCTGACTTAATCATAGCTCCTGGACCCCTTTCAAGAGCTGCCGCAACTTCTTGACCCGCATCTTCCAACATGGCTGCCCCTGCTCGCGACAACCTATCTCGCTCACCTCAACACCCGCACCCGCAACCCCAAACAGCTCTCGACACGCTCTCAGCTCCTGGAGCCCTTGAACCTCGCCATATCCAAGCTTATCTACACATTCACCAAGATTCGTGGCGAAAAAGTCATCGTTCGCTTCTTGAACGTCGAGACTAGAAACATTGAACCTCTCTTATCAGCTATCGAATCTGCAGAGTGTTCAACGTCACCAAGGCCCGCTCCTCCGTCCCTGAGCCCCCTATCCCCACAATCCAACACACAGCAATGGTCCTGGGAAGAGCGATATCTCGTTCTCCTCTGGCTCTCTCACCTTCTTCTTGCCCCCTTCGACCTCTCAACCATCTCATCCGCCGCGGCAGATGAACAGCTTACCCTCCCCACAATCCCAAACTTCACATGGCCATCATCCGAGCTCCCTGGCATCACCGTTCGCATCCTTCCCTTGGCAATCAAATACCTCGCATCCCCTGGAAAGGAACGCGATGGCGCTCGCGCCCTTCTGGTTCGCATCGCCATGCGACGAGACATGCAGTCCCAGGGTGTCCTCGCCGCATTGGTTCAATGGGCCGTCACTTCTCTCAACCCATCTGCAGACGCCCCACCACAGCCGCCGTACTTCTACATTGGCGTCCTCTCTTTCCTTGCTGGTGTTCTGAGGTCGTCCATTAACACCTCAGATATGGATGTCTATCTCTCCTCGATATTCCGTGCTGCGCACGCCGTGGCTTCGTCTGAGGTGGAAGAGACCCCCATCTCAGCAGCTATCCGTTCTGTCGCAGTAGCTCGGAAGATGTTGATCAAGGTCATCCGCTCCGTCACTGTTTTGCTGCTCCGCAAGTCACCATCGGACCCAGACAGCACCGAGCTTATCGAGACGTCCATCGGGTACCTCCTCGAATGTCTAGCTGACAATGACACGCCCGTTCGTCTGGCCGCTTCCAAAGCATTGAGCATCGTCACCCTCAAACTTGATCCGGACATGGCTTCTCAGGTTGTCGACGCTGTTCTTGACTCCCTCACCCGCAATGTCCTTTGGGTTTGCGAGCCGGGTAACTCCAAGGGGCTCAAAAGCCGAGACCTCACAGCCGTTGACCCACTCGAATGGCATGGTCTAATTTTGACCCTCTCGCACTTGCTCTACCGCCGCTCCCCTCCTGCAGCACAGCTACCAGATATTGTCCATAACCTACTTCTGGGCTTGTCCTTCGAAAAACGAAGCACTTCAGGAGGCTCCGTGGGCACCAATGTCCGTGACGCTGCATGCTTCGGAATCTGGGCCCTGGCTCGGCGGTATGCCACCTCTGAACTTCTCCAAGTTTCCACGACTGCCGTCGTCGCCGCCCGATCTCATAGTCAAGATGCTTCAATCCTGCAAGTTCTTGCGACGGAGCTTGTAGTTACGGCCTCACTCGACTCCGCAGGTAACATTCGCCGGGGTGCCTCGGCAGCTCTGCAGGAGCTCATCGGACGTCACCCTGACACGGTGGAGAAGGGTATCTGGGTTGTGCAAACGGTCGATTATCATGATGTTGCCTTGCGCTCCCGCGCCATTCACGAGGTAGCTCTAAATGCCACAAAGCTATCACCTCAATATGGCAGCGCATTTCTTGACGGCCTACTCGGATGGCGAGGAATCGGCGATGCAGATGCAAACTCCCGTCGTGTCGCCGGTACATCTTTTGGTACACTGACTTTGGAACTTTCTCAGCAGAACGTTTCTGGCTCCATTGCGCAATTCACAGTTTCCATTGACAAAGTATTGGCTCGGCTTCACGCTCTCCAAACGAGACAAGTTGACGAGAGGCATGGGCTTCTGCTCTGTCTCGCCTCCGTCCTCGACAAGTTTCCCGAGCTTTTGGCTACGAAACCGGATGGGAAAGCGACTGAACTACTAATCAGCCGCACTGTGCGCGAGCTAGGAATCATCTTCAAAGACTTCCAGACGATTACCTATCGTCGACCTGAACTTGTCGCCGAAGCTTCAAGTCGTCTCATAACCTCGTCCCTTCCCATTCTGCAAGCAGCTGCACTCCCTGATGGTAACAACTTGGCTTTGCAACCAGGCTACAAAGTTGTCTCAACCTTCAACACCAAGGCCCTTTTCACCACTACGAAGGCAATCGACTCACTGCCCGAGATTCCCGCAGCCATTTCAGCCCTCTCCTCGGCCTTCGCCCCGGTCATTTCAGCCGGTCTCTCTCGTTCCGAAAAAGAAGCCGTCGCAGCTTCTTCTGAAGCGGCCTTGGTCCACCTCATCTTTTCACCTCCCTCGGCCCGCAGAAGACAGGTTGAAGAATGGGCGTCGACGGTCCGCCACCGCCCAACATCCCGCACGGCAAACGACACGGGCGTGCTCTTCGCCTTGACTATGGCATACCCCGTGACCACAAATTTAGGCGCTTTCGAGGTCGAAGAGAAGGACGTGGTCTGCGACACGATCCTCACGCGATGGGCGGGTGACAACGACATCAACACGCGTGTGGCGATTCTCCAAAGCCTGTCGCAGAGCGTCATGCTTCGCGACCGCGCGCCCGTGTTCTTGGATCTCCTAGCCGAGGGTCTGAACGATTATACCACCAACGCCAGAGGCGATGTGGGATCTCACGTTCGACTCGAGGCGTTGAGGGCTACCAAGTTGCTATGGAGGATCGCCTTCGAAGAGGGTGTTGAGGTTGACTGGCTGCCGACCGCGGTCTCGAAGCTCTTCCTTCGCATCCTGCGTCTGGCAGCGGAAAAGCTGGATCGTGTTCGCACGGAAGCGCACGCGGTCCTCGCTCTGACGCTGCAACCGAGGTAAAGGAAATCCATGATGGTTTCGTTTTCACGACAGGACGCTAACGAGCATAGCTTCGCTTCACGCTTCAGAAAGCTGACCTTCTCCTCCCGCGAGTACTTCCAAGACCTCCTCAACCTCTACACCTCACCAACCTCTCTCCGCCCACTGCTCTCAGAAGCAGCTGGATCCGATCAGGCGGCTTGGATGTGCGAGGTCCTGGCAGGCTACGTCACCTCCGCCGACACGGGTAACGAAGACCTAGTGATCGCCTCCCGCGCCGCCCTGGCCGACTTTTGCACAGCATCCCCGGCCAACCTGACAGCCGTGTGCGTCGCGCTGGTCTCCAATCTCAAAACGCAGCATAGCCAGGATCGGGTGCTTGTGCCGACGCTCGAGATCGTGGCGTTTCTGTGCCACGTTGGGCTTTTCCAGAAATCTGGGGAGGTCAACCTACGGCAGCTGTGCCTGCAGGTCCAGAAGGCGGGCTACAAGACGGGAAACATGAGGAAGCTGGAGGCGTGCATCAAGGTGTATGGCTGCGTGGCCGGATTCGACGTGGAGCAGCAGGGCCTGGAGCTGCCGGCGGAGGTCGTCGAGAAGAGACGGGATGGGACGCTGGAGGCGAGGAAGAGGCTTGGTTTACTCATGTTCCATCCCTGGCCCCGGGTTAGGAGCCAGGTTGTGGATGAGCTATGGAAGCTGTTTGGGGAAGAGGGCGGTGCCCAGACGTTGAAGAGTGTGGATTGGAGTAAAGCCGAGAAGGGCTCCATTAAGAAGGTTGTCGAGAAGCTTGGGTTAGACTAGACGAGAGTAGAGTAGACTGCACGCCGTTTATGCCTAGACGGAACGCTCTTATGGTCTTGGGTACTACCTTCGAGAACGCTCGTTTGCACAGCTTGGTTTTGACAGCTGCTAAGAAGACCCGTCAAACTTTAGGTTCAGCCTGTCTCTGATAGGTTGCTCTACTAGCCGGTACAGCCCACACGGGAATATTAGTAGGGAGTCCTATTAAAAGACGAAATATAGAGGATAATTATAAGCTATTTATATATTATAAAAATATATTATATAAAACTAGCTAATAAAACACTTTACTATATAAAATATGGTATATTCCCTAAGAGGGAAGGTATATATTAAAGGGGTTATAGATATTAAGTACTATATAGATATAACGTGATGCTAATACTAGCAGTTAAATACTACCTACCTACCTAATTAACATTTCCTATAGGGCTGAGTTAATGTAATTGAAGCTAATGAGAGAGCATGTCCCTAAATACTGCGAATCCGGCATTGAGTCTTTTGTTGAGGAGAGTTGACGTGCTCGTGAACGCCAAGACTGTGCCGCAGTGTTTTGCCTTTAGGTATCTTGCGGATGTCGTGGGGGTCATCGTAGGAGCAGTTTAGGGGGGGCCGCCCATCAGATCAGCAATGTTAGCAATGATGGTCATCAGCCGGACGAAGAAGGTGCGTGCCATTTGTCGAAGCGGTTGCGTCGTGCCACTGCGCCGTCAACATATCCCACTATCAAAAGACCACAAGCACTGTGTAAGTAGGCCGAGTAGATGTTTCCTGGCAAAGCCGCTCATGTTGCAATACCATTTTGTTCTAATAGCTGAATGTACTTAACAGTAATTATCACAGCGCGAATTCATCGCGCTGGGGGTCCCTGTTTTCGGCTGTTACCCCCCGCCATGATGTTTGAATAACATACGTTTGAATGGAGAATCGCCGATTAAGATGATCGTCGATCGTCGATGGTGAACCTATCGAGAAAAGGCAGCCACGTATTTAAGAACCATGACATGGTATTACCAAGCCACACGTAGAGACACCGGCCTTGTAGTACACAGCAATTCTGACGAGATTCAAGCGTATTCAGGTCTGCCAGTTCCAGAGTTGTCTTGTGGAGTTCTAGACGACCTCAGCGGACAGACGTCCTCCACGCAGTGCAACCAGCCGCTAAGTCATGGGAAAAAGTCATAAGTCGCGTCGTAAACAGACATAGCGGTGAAGACATTCAAGAGGTAGCCCGAAAACTATCGGAAATGACTGTCTGCCCCCCCCCCCCCCCCGATGGGACAGTAATAGTCTGTAGACGCGTATGGCCACATCATTAACGCGACCTGGGTTGTAAATGATTACTTTTGAAATTTGCAGACCAGATTCTGCAAACGTTGTGGAACAGCAAAAAGCTACGCTTTGGGTCAGCCAGAAGATGCTACAACGTTTGCTCTACGGTCCGCTGCGTCTTTCTCGCCATTTTAGAATCTTATGATGCCATCATTGTGGTGTTAAGGAGCTATATTGCTGATGTCTGAGGAGGCTCAGAGGCTATTTTCATGCTAGACTAAAGTTCGTTAATGCCTAAAGACATGGGACAGGAGGCTTCGAGTGTTCAGAGAAGCGTTTCTAGCAGGGGACGGCAAGGGCCTGCATATCGACTGTGGAAACCGTTCTCGATGATAAATAAAGCGCTTCTGCGAGGCTGTGAATGGGCAAAGGAATTGCTGAGCAACAAACATGAATTCTATTGAGTGTGACTAAACGAGATAGATGTGAGTAGAAACGTCGGGAGAAATTTTGATACTAGAAGGTAAGATTCTTTCAGGGAGGGGCAGAGACAGCAGTTAACAATAATTCAATAGATGGCGTGTGATCTAATCCAAAACCCCTTGATCTTCCGTTGCAAAGGCTGCGTCCATGATGGTGGATTACTCACGCTATTCGTGGTATTCTGTCGATCAGACGAGGTCAAGGTCAAAAGAGGCTGTAAACATGGCCCAGGCAGGCATTCTGCGTGGCTCAGTAGGTGGTCACGTAACCTCTGCCAATCATTGCTAGGATAGGCGCAACGGTACTTTCAAGCTGACACTGCGGTCGCTGCTGAGGCTAATTTGTCAACGTCCTCGCGCGAGGAGTCGGGCCGTTTGGACGGCAAGCCCATCAGGTTGACTCTTCAACCTCGGATTCTGCGAGCCCTGCCATGGCAACAGATGTGAGATAGCATGTCCGCAGTATTGCGTCGCCATTGATGTCCGGAGACAGGCGAGGTAGACAGCGCTGTATACTATGTACCGCTCTGAGTCGGTACCTAGTTGGCATAATTTGGTGGGTGAGCATGCTTCATGCTTCACAGTAGATACAGTTCTTGCAGTAGAGTTTCATGACCGCTGGATCGAGGGTTTCTTTTTCCCACTTTGTTCAGGAGGGTCGGTGGCTCATCTCTGGCGGCCTAATCTGCTTTGGCTTACCGACTTAGCACGTGTAAGTGACATAAAGTGGTCCTAGGGAGCAATCATGAGGGCAAGGGCAGCCTTATGGGAGATGACGGATTAAACTCGATGCGGGCGTAGCGCGGTGATTACGCAGAGCTGGAATCGGTGCCCCTTCATTTTTGCTTGCTGAGACAAAACGGCGCTGGTGAGGCAGAGAGATACCAAAAAGAGAGAAAGCCTGTATCGAAGACCAGGCAAAAGGGTTGGCTCGGAGGTGAGGAAGTTAGCAAGTCGGCAGACGGAGGGGGTGCGGACAGCTGTCTGCAAGTCCCCAAGTCGGTTAGACCATATGGCGGGCGTGGGGTTAGCGTGCCCCCCTCAAGAGTGAATATGAATAGCATCATTCAGAGGACCTGCTGAGTTGGGTAAGCAGACAGACGCAGTGAAACTCTTGTGTGAGCTGCTCGCTCTCCATGTTGACTCTTTCGCACTGGATGAGCCTTAGGTGCAAGTTGCAAAAGCGCCTCTTCCAGTGTGACAGGTATGCGCCAAAACGTAAGTAATTATGATGGGCGGCCTTGCTGCTGTGGTGCTGTTGGTCGGGAGCACATAGCAGTCAGCCAGTGTCGTATTGATAGCGATCTCTTGGTTGTGTGGAGACGATTCTCAGGGCCTCCGACCGAGGGTTGTTACCGATTCAGATTGGAGCGGTGTCGCGTGAGCAGCGGTGTACTGAACCAGCCAACAGAATGAGCCGGAACCAACTGTGCCTTGTTCCAGCTCTCGGCATAAGCGCCGAGTGCGATAGACCTTTCGGCTGGCTGCGTGTCTTGGACGATGGCGCTGTGCCGTCTCTTCGTACTGTAGCCAAGGAGATAGACTGGTATGCGTGCTCGAAGACCACGGAATCCGTGGAGAGTGAGAGTGAGAGTGACCTGGCACAGATTGGGTGAGCAAATGTGCTGCTGCAAGGTCGGTCGGTACATCCATGGCTCAATCAGGAATAGCTGGCACAGATGGAGGTGGCAGCGATGGGCGGAACAGGGCTCGAGGGTTGCATCTGAACGAAAATCAGTATCTGTAATATAGCTGACGGCGCCGAGGGAGTCTGGTCGGAAGATTTTGGTAGTAAATATTGCGTCGCCTTTTCGTAACAGTCGTGAGAAGCTGAAGACGGGGACCCGACGGGAGGCCGGACCAGGTCTTTTCCCGTTGACAGGAAACCGGACCGATTCTGGCCAGTGAGAAGCGGCAGAGACGACCTAAGCAGTGGTCAATGCTTCTCGATCCAATACTGCGATCAGTGGTTCCGTCTGCCGTCTGCCGTCCCCAGCGGTGTCACCCACTGCATATTAGAACTTGGGCAGCTTGTTCTGTCTGTTCTGGCCAACGAAATGACGAGATATCCGGGCAGCTCCATACCATATGCTGCATTCAGGTTGTCTAGATACCGAAGAGTGGGTAGTGACAGGCTACATGCAGGGAAACAGGGCAACACAGATAGATCCATTGACGAGACGAGAAATTATGTGAGGTGGACAACAGCTGCACCTCGTTGCGTACTTAGGCATCTAAAATCCTTAGGCAGCCTCTGAAGGAGCTGACCGAGTGATGGATGAGAGAGGCCTTATCTGTCTATAGTGTAGAAGACCTGCCTCAAAGTGGGGGTTACGTAGGTATATTGCCTGAGATCAGGTAGGGCAACACCAAATCCATGCCTTCCAGTTACCTTATCTTCCACACTCACAGACACTTACTTTCTTGAAACGCTGTCTCTCCTTTTTGGGAAAAAGAATTAGCAGCATCCAATACACCCCTTGGAGCTCCCTTTTCCACACCTCACTCCGCCAAAGCGACTCCTCTAGTCTCCGATTTCTCGACTCCCTTTCTCCGATCTCCAAAACACTGAAGCCCCCCACCGCCACCCTATCCTCCTTTCATCGTTTCCCCTGTGCCCTGCCATCCAAGGCATCAAGCTAGCGTTACCGTTTGAACCCCGAGAGTCTACTTCAGTAATCGGGGCTGCGACCGGCGCAAGAAATTACCACAAAGTTGGGAATTAATGAGATGCGACAGGCCTAATGAAAGCCGCGCCCACGAGCTTCACTGGCAATTTTACTGATTTCATTGACTAGTTTCATTCGACGCAAGACACCACAACATGTCTCTGCATGATCCGTCTCCAGGCCGCAACTCGAGTCAAATGAAGTACGACTTCTCTTGCCAGAGGGACGGACTCCGAGTCACCTCACCCGACAATAACGCGCATGCTTGCCTTTCCTGGCCCCCGCGCCAGCTCGGCAAGGACTTGGCAAATTGTCAGCCACCCTCCGACAATCGACACTGCGACTAAGTCTTGTCTTGTCGCTCGTCGTCTGCTACCAGTTTTTGATTTGATCCATCCCCCTTGACCTGCCGTGTGGCCATGGCACCTTTCGTCCGCCCTGAGTCTCGCAACCCCGCACTATTCATGGGCACGACAATCAACGACCTTGTAACCATTTCCCTCTCCTCCAGAGACTCGGCCGTTACAGACATTCCACCCAAGCAGACCGCGGTTATCTCTGCCACTGTGCTCAAGGATTCCCAACCCTTAGCCGTGCAGCACCATCGTCTGAGACTATGGCGGCCGCGACTGCACCAAAGCAGTGGCCAGATACGCCCGTCTGCCACATGCAAAGACATCTGAAATTCATGTCTGCCCGCACCTGACAAAGCTTACTAATTCGTTGGTTGATGCTGCCTATCTTCAGCAGGGCAGGGCACTGGAGCTAGGGCATAGGTACACAACCGACGAACCCTGTTGAGTTTGACTGACGCGGCAGGACCGCCACTGAATTGATAAACCAACGCTGCATTTCTTGTCCTAATTATGGCAGCCAAGGAGGGTGTGCATCCAACGGTCGCTCAACGGCCTGGTCCACATGCGAAAAAGGCTGGCCTCTCGTCCGCCGTCGCCTTATCTAGGTGGAGAGACACACACACGAACGGGGAAGAAACATTGACACGGCTTCGCACGCAGGCAAGACAGGACAGGACAGGACGGGTTGGCAAGGCCTCTCTCGTTGGTCATTTGCGTCAACGCACACACGATAACGCTGCGAGTGCCAATGCTTGTTCTACAGCGCCACGCCATTAGGAAGTCTTGTAAGATATCCGCTTAATCTCACACCTACCTACACTGGACCGCCGTTGCTGAACATGGAGTTCTCTGAATTACTCGTCCGTAGGCATGGCCACAGCTACTATTACTGTGCCGCTGCTTTCTGTTGATTGCGTTACTGCTACTCAACTGAGTGGGTACGCTGAGTCATTGCCTTTTTATCAGTGGTTCTTCAACTCAACATGACGAAGAGGCAACCCTTTTCGGACCATGAATCAGCTTATTAGTGCATCCAGGAGAGCGCAGTAGCGACTGGCACAGGTCCTTCAACACCCATTGTCGCAAACGGCAAATTGGATAGATGAACAAGTCTTCCATTTTGATTCGCAGTCTATCCGTCCGCGAAGCTTTCCGCCATGCGAGCGAAGTGGGTGGAGGTGGAGTACACGAGATTCAAAAGTGTTCCAAGCCAACGGTATGGCGGACTCGAGCTACTGCGAAGTACAGAATTCTAATCGTACCGTTGTACCGAGCTACCTTACCTCAGGATGAGACCTTACCGCGGGACAAACGAGCCCGAGTTCAGCTCCTCGGTCTAGCGTTAGCTCCCCAGCCAGCTCGAGAAAGAGAACCCCGCGAAGAAGGCGAATCAGTGAGGTAAAATAGCATTTGGTGCAGAGATTGGTTTGCCCCCGCGAACCGTTGGCAATTCTGCCGTGGCTATCATCTGTTGTCTAGCAAGGAAATGGGACGAGACAGGTCGTCAATCCGCCCGCCCAACCGACCGACCTCCTCACGACCTCTCACCTCACTTTCCAAGCGACAGGATCAGGATTGGCCAGCCAAGAAAAGCTGCTGATGCACACCATGAATCGTCACCTCACACACCCTCCCCCCTGGTCTGACTCTGCATCCCACACCCCAGCTGGTCAAAATCCCCCATCATTCCCAGCTTGCAAAGGGACTATCACCGGGTATCCTTGACAGCCCCCCAACTTGGCCACCCCCGGCCCAGCCTATCCCATCACCTACTTCATCTGGTGTTGTGCTCACCTACCTTTATCTGTGCTTATTGGGTGCCGCTAAAGTATTACTTCCACCTACTCCTCCGCAATATCATGGCTAGTTAGGTCACTTCAACCTCTCCCAGCGAACTCTCTTCTTGTCACCAAACGACTGGAACTGGCAGCGGCCCTCGCTCCTTGTCGACAAACCATCTTTGCGTCTGATATCCTCGACGCCTGATGTTGCACTGTTCGTCCCTTCACAAGCGCAAAGTTCATGCATCAGACGCACCAATCGCTTCTACACACTCACGATCCGCCCTGACGACGCTCGATCCGTCTTTCGCCAACCGACGTATCGCCTTATTTCAGCATATCCGCCCGCGCCTGCAATTGTGACAACGAAGCTTCCCGATTACTCTACTACTCTACCGAGTTGAAAACCTCGTCGTCTGAGAAACCTCTCAAATCTCGGCGACGCAGCTTCGTCCTCGCTCGTCGTGCCCTCCGCGGAGGTCGACGAGCGTGGATTGCACGAGTCCACGATGGGCCTTTACACAGATCCACCCCCGCTTCGCTCTTTTTCTGAGGATAAGCCGTCATTGCTGGTTTGCTGGTGGATAACGTCCTTTTGCACCCTCATCATTCTGCTGCGGGTCGCCGGCCGCTTCATTCGAACTGAGAGGTTGTTCCAGGAGGATAAGGTCGCCGCACTGGCTCTGATCCCTCTGTGGATCCGAATGGTCTGCGTGCACTTTGTGCTTCTCTACGGCACCAACAATACACAGCTAGGTACATTGTCCTCGGAAGAAGAGCGTAGGAGGCAAATCGCAAGCGGTCTTGTGCTATCGAGTCGAATCTTCTATGCAGCGACGTATGTCATCTCCCCCTCTCTTTTAAGCCACGTCGTGTCAGTCCGCACTTTTTTATGGGTGTTGGTCCTCAAACCGGCGAATCGGTATGATGGCTTGCTAATACCTCGTCTGTGCAGATTGTGGATGTTGAAGAACACTATTCTTGAGTTCTTTAAGCGCCTTACCGGAGTCACTTGGGCACGTTCGTACGAGCAGACGCTGGTTTTCATCAGATGCACCTTGGTTGCGACCTTTATCGCAATCATCATCAGTGACCTGGCAGAATGCAGGCCTTTTGACCATTACTGGCAGGTTACTCCTGACCCAGGCGGGCAGTGTCGACAAGGATTCGCTCATCTCATCACGATGGCCACGTGCAACATCATCACGGATGCGCTGCTCGTCTTTTTTCCCATTCCCATCATCTTGCGGAGCCAAATGGGCCTCAAGAGAAAAGTCCAGTTGACACTCCTTTTTTCTCTCAGCTTAGCTGTCATCGGTGTCACCATCTATCGGGTTCCCCACGTCATCAGGAAACACGGACAACAGCAGTTACGATCGGTGCTTGCGTCGGTTGAACTCTTGTTTGCAACTACAGCTGCGAATGCTCTGGTGCTTGGCTCTTTCGTGCGAGATCGAGGTCTCAAAAAACAAAAGTTCAAGTACGGTTCAGTTGCGGCCGACTCCATGGATCGGGCCCCTGACTCCCGCCGACCAACTCTTCACCGGCATTGGGGGAGTGACGAGGACCTAGTACGGGATGTTGGCCTTGGAGTTGATCCTGACCTGCGCGAACTTCCCGACGCACACAACGACGACTACGATGGCGAGAGCCCGCGTTACACCCCTGCTCCGGTGGCGAGGCCTTTCGGGGAGGAGCTGAAGCGTTGGCAATTCCCTCAACGCAAGCGAAGTAACGCCGAGCGTAGCGACGCTTCTCTGCTCCCGCACGATCATCTCTCGTCCTCACGGAGTAACTCGACTACCACACCCCGAAGAGTTTCGTTTTTCGATGTCGGAGGCCTTCTATCAGAGGATCAGTTAGGAGTACCCACGCACCGGAGGGATAGTCTGGTGTCGAGCGTGGACCCGAAATCACCCCCCGGACACGGCAGACCGCCGCCAACACTTCCTGCTTCATCTTATGGCCTCCGACGTGGATCCACGGCCCTCTTACAAGACCTTGGAGGTCTTCTTGGGCCTGTGAATACAAAACAGTCACGGCAGAGACCCAGGAGCGGTACCGAGCTACAACCTATACCACAATCACATCACGACGACCATCCATCGTATAATCCACGCCCCGGCGAGCCAACTCTAATTGACCCCGGTGGCCTCTTGAAGTAGTTCCATCCGTCAGATTCATGCGGTTTTTTTTTTTTTTTTTTGCTTCATCGCAGGACCTTTATTTTTACGAGTCACATGCAACATGTCTATCACATCTTAGAGGCCTGTATACCTATGTACAACGACGACCAAAGCGGGATTATCGGGTTATGTATGAGGAGTTATAGAGGTCTAGAACCTTGGAATGGCGTTGTTTCCATATAAAAGGGTTATTTGGAGGCATGGCATTTGTTTCTCGCACATGTTCGTTGCCACAACGGGAGACACGGAGTCTGGAAAATTCTTAACCAAAACGAGCCACGGGCGGAACCTGGGGGCATTCACGACGATTCTGAAAGCTTTTGGTTTTTGGCATTTATTGTTCACATATATACCCCGGCAAAATTGCCATCATGTTTGCACTGCACCGCTTGTTCATTATCATCATCGTACATAGAAGATCTACAGTATAATGACACTCATCATTCAAACCGAAACACCAGAGTGCTCGGTTTCGTGACTTGGCCGTTTCTTCTACCCCGAAACTGCCCGTCCCCTACCCAATTTCAACGACTGACTCGAGGGGCGTGTGCCGCTGGCAACCCCCTGGAAAACAATTGATTCGTTTCTTATTAAACTTTTTTTGGTGGCACCCGAGCCTTTCGTTCTTTTCTCGGTTCAGACTTCCCCCATCCTGACTCACTATCATATGTGCCTTTCTGAGGCGCCTGACTCTAAATCTAAAACCTCAGCCGAAATCCGATATTCGAAAAGCCCAGGAGAGACCCTCGTTTCTTTCCCCCCCATCTCCCCCCGGGGAACCATGCGCGGAGGGATGATGCATCCCGCCCCTGCATTGACGCATGGGTTGGGGTTTCTTGACTTTTGGTGACGAGGTTGCTAGTCTGGCATAGCACCCGCTCGCTCACTGCAAAAAGGCGGCCTCGTTGGGGCTGGGTTGGACCCTTTTCTTTTCATGATTATGACAGACGACTAGTCGGGACTGTTTGAGAGAAACGGCGGTGATTTCTTTAGTTGCGTGATATGAGGGTGGGTTTCGATCGTTAGTGATCGTTCGTCCGGTGTTCTCCACGGATCGATCAATCGAGTCCTCTGAGAAAAGGGGGTTGTGTGCTCAAGATCTTTCGCTCTGAGAGGCAAATTGTCGATTAAAAATAATAAACATCAAAACGAAGCCAAGCTTGCTCGAGCCGCAGTATAACGGTGGACATCAGATATAGGGTGCCCGGCTTGAGCCCAAGCGGGAAGACCTGCCATTCCTTGCTACCTATCTAGATTAGGTACCCGAAGGCAAGGAGACAAAATTGTCTCCCGCCCTCCTTGCTGTCGTCTTATGACAAAACTCCCGGTCTTACTCATAGGCTGATGCACTGTTTGTCCGAGCTCGCACCGTGTTTCGTTATCGCATCTCTGAATGCTGGCGCGACCAGTGCAAATGAAAATCGGTTCATGAGCTTGAGGTAGGTGCAAATAGCTGAACAAAGTTGCTCAGCTTTAACGCAAGTCCTTGCACTGCTGTTTGTTTCACAGCCCACTACTGAGTGCTCCCCTGCGAAGAAAACGAAGTGAAAAGTTGTAGTTTGGTATTTGTCCTTTCTAGACGGAAAGCCTCTCTCTTCTTTGGGGGTTGGTTCATACACAAAACAGCAGACCGTAGCCTTTCCCTCAACGCCGAACTCAGAGTGATGCAAAGAGTATCGTAAACTCCCTCCTTCTCTCCCCCAGGTCACCCGGGCGGGGCTTCTCTCGTGCTTAAACAGCCTTAGCCAGCCTCTTGGGGATCCTCTGTTCTTTTGTCTCTTTCTTTATCTTTCCGCCAATGAATCTTTTCTATCGTCGCAATCCTACTTCTGTACTGACGCCTTCGCCTACGCATTCGTTCATACACACAAGCGGTAACTGGCATAACGACCGGCCGTCTCAGAGTTACGGATGATCTTGACGACCTGGCCGCGCTTCAGGCCGAGGTACTTTGCGACGGGGTCCTTCTGCAGGATACGGGGCAGCTGGGTCTCCTTGAGGCGGTAGCGCTTCAGCAGCGCGATCTTCTCCTCGCGGGAGAGCAGGATGTGCTTGGGGACGAGCTCGTGCTTGGTGATGTTGACGAGGAGGTCCTCCTCGAGGAAGCACTCGACCTTGGCAAAGGTTTCGATGGTGACGAGCATCTTGCGCGCCGCGGGGGAGAGGGGCACGTGGGTGACCATGATGCCCGAGGTGTACTTGTTGCTGATGAGGTGGTGGATGAACTTCTTGATCTCCTTGATGCCGAATGTCGTGTCCGCGAGGAACTCGACCCAGAGGGTGCCGCAGTCGGGCGTCGGGTTGGGGTTTTGGGGCGTCGCGGGAGGTGTGAATTTGCGGATCATGTCGGCGGACGGGTTTGCTGAGAACTGAAGCTTGCCGCGGCTGAGAAGGCGCGTATGTGAGCACGAGGTGCGTCAAGGACCCTCAAGACCGAAGGAAGATAATCTTACTTTACGCTGCCATCGCCGCTGGTATACTCCATCTTGAAGCGGTCGAGAGAGATTGTGAGTTCGTCCTCGGCAAGCTCGTAACCCTGCATCCGTCGTTAGCCCTGGTGTCGCAAAGCCGCGAGTATCTCTCGTCTGCTCGAGAGAGAACTACGGGAGGTTATTAAGCATCCGCAGTTCTGCTCTAATCAGACGAAATGTGTGCTGCCGTACGCGATCCGCGGCCATCTCGTGGGCTGTCCTCCAGGCGCGCCACAACCTGGTGACCTCCTTGTTCACGTCCTTCTGCTCCGACATCTTGACGGCGGTCGACTATCGACGGAATCGGGTTGTTGATATCTCAAGGGCGAGGAGATCGTCGGTCGTGGCGGGCGGTCGTGGATGAGGTTGGGATTGGGATGCCGGGGGAGTCGAGGTCGAGGTCGAGAAAAAGATTGGCGTCGGTCGCAATGGCAAAAAGTTCTGGCAGTTCAATTCAGCCTTGCAGCGAAAAATCGAAGTGGGGCCCGAGCGCCCAAAACATCCAGTCCCGATTCAAAGACGGAGCTTTTCTGGAAAAATCTCCAGACGGGCATGACAAGGATAGGTTTATCCGAGACATCGTAGAATCGGAACAACTCCCGAAAGACAGGACGAGACACCCTAGTGGCAGGTGCACGCACCAGCCACAGGCCCTTTGCATCTTCCAAGGGTCCAGAGAAGTGTGCAGCGCACGTGCCAACCAGACTGTGAACCCCACAATCGAAGAAAGTAAGGTAAGTACCTGCCACGGAACCCAAAAGGGTGAATTTCAACAAAATTTGGGGCTGTCTTTTACAGGCGAAAGCTGAGTTGACCTTTGCGCGGCCCATAATTTCTCCCTCCACCTTCCACAACCTCGACCTCCAACCTTTGTTGTGTGCGCATTCACTGCTTTGCCAATTGATCGTCCCTTCTTGCAGGACGACAGGCATTATATACCTCGACAATGGCGGATACTAAGCAGGCACCCGCTAAGGCGGCCGACAAGGCGGAGCAGAAGACGAGGCCGGCCATGCCTGATGAAGCCGAGTTCAAGAAGAAGCTGAATGTTGCCGAGAAGGAGCTCAAGGAGGCCGAGGACAAGTTGGTATGTTCATATTATTCACTGCTCCCTCGCATTGCTGTCGCATATCTTCTTCCCCAGCTGGGAGGCAGGCGCAGTCGAGCGTTGTCAGACCCTACTACAATGACTCCATCCCAAGTCCCACCTACTGACCATGATCCCATTTGCAGAAAGCCATCAAGGCCAAGATCGATCTCGCTTCCCCCAACAAGAACAAGGACCAGCCCTCTCCCACCCAAAAGCGCCGCCAGGAGCTCATTGCTCAGCTCAACGAGATCCG
Organism: Colletotrichum neosansevieriae; assembly: GCA_036785495.1. Lineage (NCBI taxonomy): Eukaryota > Fungi > Ascomycota > Sordariomycetes > Glomerellales > Glomerellaceae > Colletotrichum > Colletotrichum neosansevieriae. The sequence goes on along the minus strand of JAVHLV010000249.1, from coordinate 17,203 downwards.
CCAGAAGCAGGGCGCTGGAAAGAATGCCCGTACCGGCAAGCTTGACCAGATCAAGCGCCTCGACGAGCAGGTCCGCTCCCGTATCAACGAGCAGAAGACCGCAAAGTCCAAGGTCAACTTCAAGAGCGTCGAGGAGGTCGACCGCCAGATCGAGAAGCTCGAGTCCCAGGTCAACTCGGGTTCCATGAAGATCGTCGACGAGAAGAAGGCCCTCGCCGAGATCTCTTCTCTGCGCAAGCTCAAGAAGAACTTCTCCCAGTTCGACGACTCTCAGAAGCAGATTGACGACCTGCGCGCCAAGATCAAGGAGATCAAGGACTCCATGGACGACCCGGAGAGCAAGGCCATGAGCGAGCAGTACAACAAGCTCCAGGCCGAGCTGGACGCCATCAAGGCGGAGGGCGATGAGGCCTACAAGAACCTCTCTTCTCTGCGTGACGAGCGCACCAGGCTCCACGCCATCCAGAACGAGAAATACCAGGCCGTCAAGACCCTGAAGGACGAGTTCTACCAGGGACGCAAGGCCGCCCAGGCCTTTGAGCGCGAAGCCCGCGAGAAGGCTCGCGAAAGGAGGAAGGCCGAGCACGACAAGTTCATCAAGGAGCGCAAGAAGGCCGACGCCGAAAAGTTCCTTGCCGAGGCCAGCGATCCTGCCTACCTCGAGGAGATCCGCCGCGCCAACAGCCTCCTCCAGTTCCTCGATCCCTCCCACAAGACCGAGAAAGCACCCCTCATGGCCGACAGCGGCCTCAGCGCCCAGGCCTCCCGTACTGTCGACGACTCTGGTCTGAAGGGCATGAAGGTTGTCTCTAAGAAGGACCGCGATGATGAGTACTTCCCCGCTCAGAAGAAGGGCAAGAAGGGTAAGAAGGGTGGTGCTGCTGCCTCCGAGGGCGGCAAGTTCAACTGCCCGCCCTCTGTCGTCGAGGACTGTGCTTTCATGGGCATTGATCCCCCCATGAGCCAGGCCGACGTCCCCGCTGTCACCGAGAAGGTCAAGGCCAAGCTTGACCACTGGAAGTCCGACCAGCAGGCCCAGACGCAAAGAGTAAGTCTCCAGACCATCTGACGCAAATCTGCAAGGTCCTTAACTGACAATTGTCGCAGAACATCGAGAAGGCCAAGAAGCAGCTCGAGAAGCTCGAGGCCGACGAGGCCAACGGCGTCAGCAACGGTGATGGCGTCGAGGAGGTTACCAAGGACCTCAAGGAGACCTCCGTCGAGGAGAAGGCATAGTTTCCACCGCCGCATGTGCCTGGCCCTGCCCATACCACCGATTGGCCCAGATTAATCCACTCATCACATCCACGGTGATGAGCAGGAAGCAGCCTAACCTAAAAGATACACGCAAACACACTCACAAAAGCTCCTTACCCTTGCATAAAAAGTCGGAATCTCGCGGGGGACGCAACCCTTTTTTTTTAAACCTATGGCCCTTTTTTTTGCGTCTTTCCAGCCCACACTTGCTCGCCGACTCGAACTTGAGGGCTTTCTTGTACTTAGCAGCTCCTCCCCCGTGTTTTCCAGCCAAAATGAGAGGAAAGAGAAAAGCTATTTTCAACTTTGTACATGACAAATCCATCTATCTCATTTATGTCGTGACGTGAGAAAAAAAAAAGAAACGATTTGTCTAATCTAATTCACTGAACTCTACCAAACCCCCTTATCTCGGAACGTCCATGCAAGCTCGAGCTTACCTGCCTGCCTACCTACCCAAGCAGCTAAGACAGGTAAGCAGCTCAAGCTAGCTGTCCATGTCCAACATGCATAACATATGCAACCTGACTGGTAACGACCCCATCACCACGTCCGACCACTGGCTGCAGCCCCGTCCTTTTTGGGCTCCACGTCGCGTCGGGCAGATGTGCTTGTGCGCCATGCCGAACATTCTTGGTTTCTGGGGAACACCGTTGACGTGCCGCCACGGGGACGGGCACGGGTACACTTGGCTCGTGGGTTACTTTATAACCGCCCGCTCCCTCTTGGGCGTCTCTGGCGATGTTGTCCTTGTATGGGCTCCTCCCCGCGGCTGCTCACGTTTGTGTGATCAGATGACGTCTCTCTGGTTCGACTCGGGTTCTGTTGGACCGAGCCACAACGTCCAGTCCATATACCCAAAACAAAGTCATGACGATTTGCGCAAGAGGAACACAGAGAAAATTTCAGACGTTTGTAGATTGCTCTAACAGCCGCATCTGAGGGCGTTCTCATGCTGTTGTTAAATACCAGTGCAAAAATAGTGTAGAGAAACAATCAAAAAAGAAAGAGAAAAAACCGAACAGAAATATGGAGGTATCCGGCCTGCGCCGTCATAAATGCCAGTCATGATGAGATGTTTGCCTCTTTCCGCTGCCCATACACCGACGCCGACCTACCGAGAGACATAGGAGAAGCCCAGAATATCAAGTACAAAAGCTGGTGAAACTGAAGTACAATTTCTGTCTCTGGAAACGTGTTAAGATAATCCACGGCGGACCTCTGAGTGAGCCACTCCATTCCGTAATGCAATACTCTTGGGACGCCGGAAAGGGGGAGGGGGGGCTCATGCACTTCGTGGATCTCACGAGACATCGTTACAAGGCGCGAAGGCTAGGCGCGAAGGCTCTGCGCGCCATACAAACGAGACCTGTAATCCTTGGACGAGAAACCGACACATGGTATTTGGTTTGCGCCTGGGGTGAAATCAAGGGCCCCAAGCGGTGTGACCGTAGTAGGAACCTGGAGGCAGCTGAGGGGCAGTGCGTCCACCACTATACCCGCGTTCACCACCAAAAGGTGCGGGAGGCCCCATCTGTGCCATAGGTCCTGGAGGTCCTGGAGGAGGAACAGATCTCCTGCTGTCTCTTCGGCCAGGTGTTCTTGTTTCCATTCTGCTGGGCTGCTCGAAGGGCGGTGATGTCCTCCGTACGAATGGATCCTTCTCATGAGAGCTAGCACCGATGGCAGGTGGACCAGAACCTGTAACGGGAACCCTCCTGCTGGCTTTCCTCGAGCCGCTGAGGGCGCTCAAAGGGGGATCCTTAACTACGGGATCATCATCGGGTGGGAGAGTCAGCTCGACCAGACTGTAAAAGTATTCTAAAACCTCGGGGTATCGTTGGACGCTGGATTGCCAGTCCTCGTCAATGCCACGCTTCAGGCTTGCTTGCGCCTGGGCGATCTCGTTGGGATGAGGCGGGGCGTGGTAGTAGTGGTAGGCGTGAGCGGTGATACGATCGAGGTTGGCGGTATGAGCAGCCTTTCGGCGCTCAGTGAGCAAACGAAAGTACTCCAGGATGTAGTCTTGGGCGTGAGCTCGAACCCAGGTACTGAGATCTGTGTCAGTAATGAGCGACATGGCCATCAATGCCTCGCGAACGTACCGGATGTCGTTGTATATCGACTGCATCATGCGATGCTCGGCCTGCTTTATGGCAACATCGAGACCTTTGGCCTCGCAGTCGCATGCCAAAGTGGCAGGGGCATGGCAAATGGCGCAGTCGGGGTCCATCCTAACTGTTGTCGTCTTGCGCTGACGAGGTGTGCGTGGTGTCCGCGGCCTGTAGTCTCTGGTATACATTTTAGCGGGGAGTTCCCGAGGGGACACCAATGGTATTATGTATAGAGTGGACTGGTCGAAGAGGCTTGGAGATTATTGTACAAGGAGATCAAGATGGTTTATCCACTACTAATACAATCGTCATTCTTCCTCGAGACCCCCTATTCATGGGTCTCATGAGAGACGAGTTGGTGGGTTGGGGTTGTGAAGGTGTCGCGGAGAGAAAAGGGAAGAGGTGAAGAAAGAAAGGAAGGCGGCGATGAACTGACCTGAGCTATTATTAAGAGGGGAATGGTAGCGACAGAGGTGTTGGCGGCGGTAAGGGAGGAGTTGGGAATAAACAAAACTAAGACGGATAAAGCGAGCAGCTACTGTCGACTGGTGCTATGTATCATGCAGCATCGAAGCATGAAACAATAACGCAAGCAAGCGGCAGGTGAGAAGAACGATTCAAGGTCGCGCGATGGAGAGGGCCGAGACGGACAACAGCGAAGAGAGGTCGTACTCGTTGGCAGACGCGACAAGAACGAACTCTCATTCAACAGGAGACAAAAGCAAGACGATGCGGAGGAGACGTGGGGAGAAGATAGGTCGATCCACGAGGACGCAGGAAGATGAAGAGAAGATCGAATGGGAACGGGGTTTTGACTGCAGGCGAGTGTCGTGGCTCGAATGCGAGCGTGGTGGAATATGCAAGTCTGGGGGCAGGGTGGCCCAATGGCGGGGGACAGCAAGCAGCAAGCAGCAAGCAGGAGATGTCCTCTGCCCGATGGCGTGCCAATAAGATTTGATCGGCGGCCAGTGAGAGGCAAGAAAGAGGCCGGATTCTACACCTTTTGCTTGGTGGATTGGGGGGGGCAAAGACGGGAGAGGTGGAAGAGGAGAGAGATTATTGTAAAACTCCAGCGGAGTTGAGCGGCCAAAAGGTATGGCAGAAGGAGAGGTGCAGCAGCAATTCGAGCAATAAGAGTGGAGGGGGAGGAATTCCATTATGTGCGTTGTTCGCCCCTCTGTTGAAGTTCCGTTGCCGTTTCCGCCGCCATTGGGCCTCAAGGCGGTCAAGGAACCATTCGTCCAGTACCTACCTTACCTATATTACATTTAGCTACCTACCTTACCAACCTGGTAGCTTGCTGAGGTAACGAAATGGAAGACTGATGTGCGTGGATTAGGTAGGTAAGGTAGCATGCACCCGATTCTTGTGACCTCCCCTCCTGCAGCAAAAAGAAGAAGAAGCGGAAGCGGAAGCAGAGCAGAAGCCGCGGGACGTTTGCTGTGAAGCGGGGAGGAGGTTGGGCGAGAAAGCAAGCGAAGCAAGCGAAGCAAGCACCAGCACCAGCCTGGTTTGCGCTGGTCGTCTTTTGTCCAACGGGAGCCACCGAAAACGAAAGAAAGCGGAGAGGGGCAGTTGTCGGGCGGGTCAGACCTTCCAGAGGCCGATAACATACGGTGGCCGGCGGGGTGGAGTGGCTGGACTGGACCTCATTGAACTGGCAAGGGATCCGGCGCCACCTTCTTCTGGACCGTTGCAGCAGCAGCAGCAGCAGCGCTCAAAACTGCAGTCAGACTGGGAATAACCAACAAAAGATCGGTAGATGCAACCCAGAAGGCCCAATCTGTTTGTTCGTGAGAGTCCATTCGATTGCCACAATCTTTGGGATGGAATACTCCGAGCCATCCTTCAGCCCTTGTTCTGAGCCTCACTCGAAGCCATCCTCTACCTTAGCATCACAGCTTCACTATAGTGGCCAGGCCCGGCTTGCCACTTGGTCCCTAGTGTTGCCGCCGATGTTTTGGCTCACGGTACTGAACGGCTCTTCGATGCATCTGCAACCTCTGATGTCAGAAACTCGATCAGGCTGACCGCATTTTGAGACCATGCAGCTGGGCTTCCACCCGACGGTCGAAACGTACGTAGCTGAACCGATTGAGATGTCAGATTACGGAGTTTCAAGCCAATAAACCTGTGGCAACCCACTATTGGTATTATGGCCCTGTAGCGTGCTTTTTCTCTCTCGCGGCTCTGGGCTCAGTCGAATTTGCCTCACTGTGGCCTCTTGCCGAGCTTTGAAATGGGGTAGACGTAAGGTGAAAAGACTCAAGAGAAGTCCATTTTATGCTTTTCCTCTCCAGTACTGCGGTAAGGCAAGGTAGGCAACTCAAGGCAACGAGGCGGTTCTTCATGCTGGGGCACAGGTCCGATTGGACGGGACGACTTTTCCCAGCAGCTTCGGCAGCTACGATTGACAGCGGCGCTCGCTAGTTGATCCCAGTCTCAGTCGGTTGCTCCCGCCCCTGCTCGATTATGTAAGGATTCTCTCGTCTTATCATCTGTCGGCGATAACCCAAAATTTCCAAGTCTGCAATTCAGCCACAGACATTGCGAGCTTGGCGAAGACCCGGCATCTTGTTTGAGCGGACCTGGAGTCACCTAAGGTAGGAAAAATGGCGCCGAGATGCTCCGGCACCCATTCCCTCTTTCTACCATTCCTTTACCCCTCCCTCTACATCTCCAGGAACCCTCCTGCCTCGCGTCTCGCCACGAAAGCCTTCGCAAGTCGTCGCCACAGCTCGACCCAAGTTTCCACCCACGAACCAACATCGAGCCGACTGAACCCTGCGCCCGACGACTACGCCCAACCCAACTTCGCCGACAAAGCCAGCCTGACTCTTTACGCTGGTCCTGGCGGCAATGGCTGTATATCATTTATGCGCGATGCATACCTTCCCGACGGTCCCCCAAACGGCGGCGATGGAGGCCATGGAGGCAACATCTACATTCAAGCTGTACACGGCGAAACCTCTCTACATAAGCTAGCAAGGAAACGTTTCGTGCGAGCAGGGAGAGGAAAGCATGGTCAGGGAAGCGCAAAGGGCGGCCAACGAGGCGAGGATATTATCATCACCGTCCCCGTCGGCACTGTTGTACGGGAGCTGAATAGAGAAGATCCGGTTGCGGAAGATGCGGTGCTCCAACGCGCATTGAAGGCGCGGAGGAAGGCCGAAAAACGGGCAAAACGAGAGCGCGATGAAGAACTCGCGCGGCGAGAACTAGAAAAAGGCGACCAAGAGGAGGATGAAGAATGGATTGAGGAGGAACGCAAGGCCAAAAAGCCTGAACCCGAGGAGGAGGAACCTGAAGATAACGAGCGTCACAAGTGGCTTCTGTACCCGGGTCTTTCGAAATCTGATTTGAAGACAATATCTCTACCCAAAGCGCCTCGCCGCCAGCGACTCTACCATCAACCTCCTGGTCCGATCCAGCTCGACCTGTCGCGTCCAACACCTCAACCTATGCTGCTCGCTACTGGTGGTATTGGCGGTCTAGGCAACCCACACTTTGTATCGCGCGAACATCCTCGGCCCATTTTTGCGACCAAGGGCGAGCGCGCCGTAACTATGCAGATCGAGCTTGAGCTGAAGCTTCTTGCTGATGTTGGCCTCGTGGGTCTGCCCAATGCTGGAAAGAGCACATTACTCCGCGCACTCACAAACTCGCGTGCCCGCGTCGGCAACTGGGCTTTCACGACTCTACAGCCAAACATCGGCACTGTTGTGTTGGATAACTACAAGGGCCGTTATTTCATCAAGAGCTACAAGCGATACCCTACTGCAGTTTCTCCACTCGACACCACTGAGGAAGAATTCCAGGTTGAGCAGCGAACACGTTTCACAGTTGCCGACATCCCAGGTCTCATCGAGGGCGCTCATCTAGACCTCGGACTGGGCATGGAGTTCTTGCGCCATGTTGAGCGCGCTGGCGTGCTGGCTTTCGTGATCGATCTCTCTGCAGGACCTGCTGTAGCGGCACTCAATGCATTGTGGCGGGAAGTGGGCCTTTATGCGCAGATGCGCGAGGAAGAGGAGCGCCATCGTGAAGTGGATTCTCGCATCGATTGGGATCTTACCTCAGATGCTAAGCAGCCACGGTCCTTTGAGGACCAAATGATGGTCGCAGACGCCCCGGAGATACCCAAGGAGGAGTCGGGTCTGCACATTACCGCAAAACCTTGGTTTGTTGTGGCTACCAAGGCAGACTTGCCCGAGACTCAGCAGAACTTCAAAGAGCTGAAAAACTACCTGGAGAACATCAAGCTAGGAACCGCACCTCATCCAAGTGGCGATGAGGGTGCCTGGATCGAGAATTGTGCTGCCATCCCCGTGAGCGCTATTAATGGCCAAGGGGTTGATCGCATCGTTCACTGGACTGTGGGACTCCTCGATAAGTAAATGTACCATAATTGTACCATAATTGTAACATTTCGTAAAACAACACCCCTTGTTAGCCAAGACAAAAAGAGTACTTGTATGCCTTTGGTTTCGGACAACTTAGGTTACAGTCCTGACATCCAACCAAGAGATAGCTTCACTTAAAACTACATCTTGTACGACACACCAGATTCATGCTCCATCATGTCAAAAGCTGGCTTCCCCGAAAACCATCCCGCAAGCTCGGTCCCAACGGACTTATATGTGAATTGGGCTTCTTCTTCCTCGACCTTCACCGTCTGGTGACCCCGGCCTCCGGCGGCAGCATCAGCAAGCAACTGTTGATGACAGCAGCGCTCCAGACTCAGAAACCAATATACGCAGCTCTCGATCGACTTTCCGCAAGTGATGAGGCCGTGGTTCTGAAGGATAGCGGCCTTCTTGTTGCCCAAAGCCTTTGCGATGCGAATGCCCTCTTCTTTTCCGAGGACGATGCCGCCAAAATTGTCGTACAGGACCACGTCGTTGTAAAAGGCGCAGGTGTCCTGGCTGGTGATATCTAGGTTGCGACCCAGGGTGGAAAAAGCCTGGCCGTAGAGTGAGTGAGAGTGGGCTACACAAATGACGTCTGGTCTGGCTTCGTGGACTGCGTGGTGGATCATATATGCTGTACCCATGTCAGTCTACCTGAAGAGTTGCCCAAACAGTTTGAGAGAGAGAGAGGTGGCAAACCGGCAGTGTTGAGAAGTTTTACCGGGCCTCCTTCGACGACGTCTCCCTTCTCGTCCACGCGGATGAGATCTGAGGCCTTGAGGAGGGGCCAGGGCACGCCAAACGGGTTCAACCAAAAGGTGCCGGGCTCGACGGGGTCCTGTCTCTTTGTTAAAAACCGGAATCTTCGGACAAGGATGCAAATCAAACGCACCCGAGCAGTGATGTGGCCGGCCACACCAGCGTCGAAGCCATTCTTGGCGAAGATGCGGAAACCCAAGGCCAAACGCTCCTTGAGATGTTGTCGTTGCTGGTACGGATCGTCGTATTTCACTGGCTTAACAACGCTGGAAAGTTTCAAGCTTCCCTTTTCCTCTGTGGTCGTGCCCTTTCCGTTGGTGCCGTTGGTGGCGGCAGAGGCGTCTGCCTGAGGGAGTTGATTCACAGTGGTCGCGGGCGCCATTGTAGTGTTAAATTTACAATCACGGTCAAAGCACAGTGATCACAGTTATAAATCGGGTGAAGGAAGGGGGACATGGGGGTGAAAGTCAGTGGTATTTAAATAATGCAGGCAACTTCCAGATCACGCCCCAGGCAAGCGGCAAGGGCGCCGAACACCCGCTTCATGCGGGGATGTCTTGGTCTCTGAGCCGCTAATCATCGGGTGCCGTTTCCCTCGTCTTGATGGTAGTAAAGTCTTGTTGGGGATGGCGGCTTAACGCGAATTCCCCGTGGCCACCGGCAAAGACGCGGTGCTTCCGGGTCCCGAGGCAACCCCGCATTAGACGATCCAGGTTAGGCCTAAGACACTAGAAGAAACAAGCGCCTCGGTTCCCACTTCACGTCACCAACATCGGTAGTCCAATCAGTGTTGAGCCATTAGAATCGGCATACATATCTAGCTAACAATTAGGTTTACAGTCGGAGTTCAGTTCACTAATCATCGAGTTCGGTTTTCACGTTCGAGAGAACAATAACAACCTGGAGGCACATGAAAGTCGCATTGCCCCACGGGAGATTCCAGGTTTCAAAGGCCCTTCGGGACACCAGAGCTTCATAGCCAATTTGTAAGCTTGATTACTCAGTTTTGATGGTTTAGAATACCCTGTTAGAGGAGTTCAAGATGAGATGAAATCTGCTGGACATTCCGCAGACAGCAACCCAACTCCGCTGACGAATGATGCTGTTAGAGGTGCTCGAGCGGATACAAGCCGGGGTTGAGACCCTGAAAGACAGGGGTATAATGCGGGGTGATAAGATAGCCCACATACTCTACTTTGATTGGTCAATTATCTCCCAAGTCGAGCGAGGGGCTGGTCGCAAGCCGCCTGAACCTCCAACTTTTTTATTTATTTTTTTCTCCTTTGAGTGAAGGCAAAATTTCAGACCGCCCGACGCAGATTAGCTTGAAGGCCGCATCTTCAAATTCCTTCTCCCTCCACATCCCACGTGCGCGCCCGCAACATCACCACACGCACGTTGATAGAGCCAGTATCATGGGTCGCAAATTCAGAGTGAGTGACTTTTCCAACGTTTGCTCCTTTACCTGCTGACACCCGCCACAGGGAGGAAAGAAGGGCAAGGGCGGACGCGGCGGCGCTCAAGGTGCCGACCGCGGTCGCCAGCCTCGCAGCGAGTCGTGGACGGCGTATCCTGCCGTCGAGAAGAAGAACGAGAGGCTTCAGCGTTACTACAACACCATTATCGGTCTGTCAGAGGAGGAGCAGGGTCCTTTCTGGGATGCGCTGCGCCGTGATCTTCCCAACAGCTTCCGCTTCTGCGGTTCCAAGGGGTACGTGATAGCAGTGACTCCGCGCGACGCTTGCCTAGTTACTGACTCCCAGAGCAGCCACGCTTTGACCGTGAAGAAGCTTCTCCAGCACCGATACATGCCCGAGATTGTCAAGATCGAACACGCCGATGGCCGCGCCGTCGAGCCTCCAAAGCCCCTCGAGTGGTACCCCAACGAGCTCGCTTGGTGGATGACGACCCCGAAGAACGTTATCCGCAAATACGCGCCCTTCTCCGCCTTCCAGAAGTTCTTGGTCTCGGAGACGAGCGTCGGCAACATCAGCAGACAGGAGGTCGTCTCCATGATCCCTCCCCTTTTGATGGATGTCCGTCCTGGCATGACTGTTCTGGACATGTGCGCCGCCCCCGGCAGCAAGGCCGGCCAGCTTCTCGAGATGATCCACCAGGGCGAGGAGGCCAGGGTCAGGAAGGTTTTGCGCGCTAATGCGAAGGAGGACGGGCTCGATCTTGGCCCGGAAACCGAGGAGGAGCGCCAGGCTGACCTCGACGCCGACCCCTCGGACTATGGCCGAACTACGGGACTGCTGATTGCCAACGATGCCGACTACAAGCGCGGACACATGCTTGTTCACCAGCTTAAACGTCTTTCGTCCCCGAACCTGCTCGTCACCAACCACGACGCTACCCAGTACCCCTCGATCAAACTTCCCTCGAACCCCGCGACCCCGAATAAGCCCGCCTACCTGAAGTTTGACAGAATTCTGGCTGATGTGCCCTGCTCTGGTGACGGAACCCTGCGCAAGAACCAGAATTTGTGGAAGGACTGGCAGCCCGGCAACGCTCTTGGCCTCCATGTGACCCAAGTCAGAATCCTGCTGCGCGCTCTCGCCATGCTGAAGGTGGGAGGCCGCGTCGTCTACTCTACCTGCTCCATGAACCCCGTTGAGAACGAGTCCGTCATCGCCGCCGCCATCGACAGGTGTGGAGGCCCCGACAAGGTCGAGATTGTCGACTGCAGCAACGAGTTGAAGGGTCTCGTCAGAGCCCCTGGTATGCGCAAGTGGCAGATCATGGACAAGTCCGGCAGACTATGGAGCTCCCAGGCTGAGGTCGACGAGTACACCAAGTCCAGTGCCGACGGCATCGCCCCTGGTAGACTCGTTGAGAGCATGTTTCCGCCCTTGGAAGGCAGCGTCTGTGCCGAACTCCCCCTTGAACGCTGCATGCGTGTCTACGCACACCAGCAGGACACGGGCGGTTTCTTCATCACCGTCCTGCAGAAGAAGTCCGAAGTCAAGATCCGCCCTGAAGAACAGAAGAGTGACGACGCCACCAAGTCGAACGCAACTACCGCTGCCGGCGCTACCCCTGCGGCCGAGAACGGTGCCGAGAACGGTGCCGAGAACGGTGCCGAGAACGGTGCCGAGAACGGTGCTGAGACAAAGCCCGAGGAGAAGGTCAAAAAGGTCGAAGAGAAGACCGAAGAAAAGAGTGAGGATAAGGCCGAAGACAAGGCCGAAGAGGCAGCTTCAAATGGCGTAAAGCGAGCGCGTGAGGAAGAGACGGCTGACGGCGAGAACCAAGAAGCGAAGAAGCCCAAGATCGACAAGCCCGAGAAGCCTCAGAGATCAAACCGCAACGCCTACGGCCAGGTCGAGGAGCCGTTCAAGTACCTGGACCCCAAGCACGAGGTCATCCAACACATCAAGTCCTTCTACCATATCTCCTCTCGCTTCCCCGAGGACCGCTTCATGGTTCGTAACGCCACCGGCGAGCCGGCCAAGGCCATCTACTACACCTCCGCCCTCGCCCGCGACATCCTCCTCGAGAATGAGGGCCGCGGCATCAAGGTCATCCACGGCGGCGTCAAGATGTTCATGAAGCAGGACGCCCCCTCCGCCGAAGTCTGCCGCTGGCGCATCCAGTCCGAGGGCATGCCCATCCTCCAGGGCTACGTCGGCGAGCAGCGCGTCGTTCGCCTCACCCACAAGGAGACGCTCCGCAAGCTTCTCATCGAGATGTTCCCCCGCATCGCCGACGGCGAGTGGGAGAAGATGGGCGAGATCGGCGAGCGCGTCAGAGACATCGGCATGGGATGCTGCGTGCTGCGCGTCGAGCCCGACGGCTCCGACGTCGCCTTCGGCGAGCGCATGGCGCTCCCGTTGTGGAAGAGCATCCACTCCCTCAACCTCATGCTTCCCAAGGAAGACCGCACGGCCATGCTGCTGCGCATCTTCAACGACAACACACCGCTGATCAACAACAGCCTGCAGAAGCAGAGGGAGATCGACCAGGCCGCCAAGGTCAAGGCCGCGGAGGAGGCCGCGCTGGCGGAGCAGGAATTTGGCGACATCGAGGACGCGCCGACCCCTGAGGCGATGGACGCCGAGCCTTCGACGGCCGCGGCTGAGCCCGAGACTGAGACCGGCAAAGAGGTGCTTTAGGAGGAGCTCTTTGCAGACGATTCTTGCGAAGATGAAGAGGTCCAGAGAACTCATGAGCAGTCTAAGGTGTGGTCGGACATTTTCGGTGACCCAAATGACTTAAAGGAAAGGGCAGATGCAGATGCAGATGTGGCTGTAGTAAACGGCGGCGCCGTTGACCGTCGAGGACGGCGAGAACGGCAGAAGACGGGCATAAAGGCTCTTTGACTGATAGTGAGCGTCGCAATGGGGTCTTAGACGGCGCTTGTCGTTGGACCGTGGAGCTCCGGAACGTCTCACGCAGACTCAGGTGGGTCGGGCGGGATTTTCTCAACTCGTGCGGCCGGGAAGACCTCTGTCAAGCCGCTGGAATGGAGACGTCTATGAAAGGAAGAAATGTATGAGTAAATGAAACTCAAAGTCGCATATTACAGTTTATCAAAAGACCTAGATCATCATCATCATACTTTGCCGTCTTGGTCTCGCTTGACTAGAAGGATAGACCGACCTCTCAGGAAGTTGTTGTAATCCTCAGTTTACCCAACCAGACCAGCATGAGATGTCCCATGTGATCCCCAAAAGTAAGGCTCCAAAAGTGACAAATGCAATTTATTGTTCAAAACTTGGACTTGATCGACGTCGTGAAATGAACCTTGGTCGAAAACCACCAAAAGAACAGTTGCTGCACAATCGCGGACGGGAATTGAGCCCGACGTGGGGGTCGAACCCACAACCTTGAGATTAAGAGTCTCACGCTCTACCGATTGAGCTAGCCGGGCGAGCATATATTTTGTGGTGATGGAGACAGCGGGGAGGTGGGTTTATGATGGGGAAGATGAGAGGGAGCCGGCGAAGGGTCTGCGTGGAGATGGCGTGTGGTACGATGTGTGGAAACGTTGAGGTTCTTCTAGGGTCTACAATATCAGCATAGTGTTTTGATTCTGGTCGGGCCTCCAAGAAGTTTGACTACTGAGGTTGAACCTTGATTTTGTCCCGGTTTGTCATGGAGACGTCGGATGTGCATGTTGTGATCTGCGAGGAAATCCAGCGACGGCAAGATGTCCCCAATTAAATTATTTCAAGGTGTATACTATGGTACAACTGTTGTTGTCTTTCTTCTGGATCAATATGGATGGGGTACTTGCTGGGGTTGAAGTTCCGACATTCATTCATTGCATAGCATTGAGTCGACGCATGTACACTATGCCAGGCTAAAGATAACTAAGTAAGGAAATAAGCACAACTTGAAGTTTCCCTCGAGTATGGAGCAATGAAACAAACCCGGACCTGAGGTAAACTGCGGTCCAGCAACGTGAATCGATAGCATCTAACTAATGTCTTCTCCTGGCCGCTGTCACCCGAGCAGAAAATCGGATTAGCCATCCGTTCAATTTACTATAATTCAGAAAACCCCGGTGGCCCTCAGTAGGACTGGAATTCAGGCCATCAAACTGGTCTTTTACCGTCTCACATCCAGCGCGACTTATCTTTGTTAGTTTTCCCTCACAACCAATCGGATATCTCGTTTCATGATAAATATGTAGATGACACTATACACAGTTTGTAGGTCATAGAATGTTACCCTTGATTTTGCTGCTATTGGCTATGGTGATGTCCGTTTCAGAAGAACCGCCTTGCCCTGATATTCCACTAAAGTCCCAGAGATTTTTCTCAAGGCCCAAACGGGAGAGGAATGCGAGAGGAGGCCTTCTCAGCTGTAACTGAAGTTCTAATCACATCAGTGGCTGGCTGAATTCTTGGGGGCCAGGACACAAGGTACCGATGATCCCGTCGTAGTTTGACTAATTCGGAAACCAAAGTCTAGTAGACCAAGCTGAATGGTTCCAATATCACTTTGACACACCCACGTTAGTACAGTGATTATTAAGTCATAAGCACCCGGCAGTGGATGAGTGGTTTGTGGCTAATAAATCTTTCGGCTTCCCCAAAAGTATCAACAATCAATTGTTTACTACGGGAGCTTGAATTGGTGTGTGCTATGATCGATGGAAGCCAGCCCCTGACACCAAAAAAAGTGAAGGTAATATCTGGGAATGATTTGCACGCCGTTCGACCGAAAGTCGCCGCGTCATCTTACTTATCCCTCTGCTTCCGACCTCGTCGTAATACAGCAACACTTCAGCGCCACATTGTACTACGAATGGATTTTCTTTATCTTTCTTTCGCTGTGTATAAGTTCTGATCACGGTCTGGACTGCTCAGTACATAGCTTTGCGTTGGTTGTTTTGTGAACCAATTGATAGGTAGTTTCCAAATTTCTGGATTCTTTAACACGAGATTCCCGGGCCCCAGACCGCAAGCTCGTTCGGCGGTAATACTGCTCACATTATTGGCAAGATTACGAAACTCATCACATCTCGAGTCTGCGCCCTGGAGATGTCCTTTCCTAGCTCGCCGCCAGTTGCAATAGTCTGCGACAAGGGTTGGTGGTTCTGCACTGTTGACAGCGGCTGTCATGTCACTCACATCGTCATCAGCTGCAACAAAGCAGCCCTTAGGTGACCGTATTGCTGTTAATGTTAATCGTAAAGAGGAGCAAGTGGCTAGCTGGGGCCGACCCGGTCACATTGGAAGCCAATCATGGGCTATTTCTCCCCCGCATGCCAAGGGTCCTGCATGTCGGCAACCAGCTGAGTTCTTCAGCCCGCATACTAGCCACTCCTTATTAGGCCACACCAGCTCACCACGGTTACTGGTCTGTTGACGAATCGCGACAACTCAACGACTCCTTCATGCCATGTTTGGACGTGATGGTCGTGAAGTAGTCAACGTCACAAGGTGAAGCATCAGCTACCTCATGTCGCGAAGGTTGAACCAATCCAGGTTACCTCAGCTGTCAAACAGGCAACCACAACATTGGCGATGAGGTAGTTTGAGACGAAGTCGAAGCGACGAAATCCGTGGTCGTCTACTGCGTGCCAGGCTGCGTTGGATATGGCTTTTATAAAGAGCGGAGCTCTGCAATAAACGATAAAGAATAAATAGAACTGCCTGTGATAGGCAAACAAACATATCTCTTAATAAGTCTCTGGAGTGTGATATATCTTATAAGACTAAATATATAGATAGGGGTTGCTATAGGAAGGAGGTCTACTCTAGTAGGAGACCCACTCTATATTATATAATAGCCCCTAGTCTGAAAAAAGCAATATCCTTATTATAACTTAAGAAAAAAGAAAAAGAAAATAAAAGGAAATAAACAAAGAAATAATTATAATTCTATATCCTTTATAGTATCTATTATAGTATTATATCTCCTAATTCTATACTAAGTCCTTATTTCTGTTCTATTTTATTTCCTACTATTAAATATCTATATTATATATAGAAGGTTAGTTATTATTCTAGATATTCTAGTTATTCTATATATATAATATAGGGTTAGTAGTAAAAGTAGATTAGTCTTATAGGATATTATTCTATTATTTTTATTATTATTCTGAGAATATAGATACCACTTTAACTTTAATAATATTAGTTAAGTATATATTATTAAATCCTAGTTATAGGTTTTTATCTCTATCTTATAAGTTATTATCCTATTAGTCTTATTAGTGTTCTAGAAATAGAGATATATAACTAATTACTTTAGCTTTAAAAACTATAGTATTAGTAGTACTATATTATATAACTAGAAGCTTATAGTTAGACTATATAGTCTTTAAGGCTAATTATACTATATTAATTTAAGCCTTTAAGTATAAGTAAGATTCTAACTTCTTATTAGAGTTTATAATAGGGGTATAGGGTTTAAAGTATCTGTTATCTGTAATTTATATATATATATAATATATTTCTATAGTTATATAGATAGAATATCTGTTATTAGTAGTATTATTTCTATAAAGTCTACTAGTTATAGTTATTATAGGGTTTTAGTGTTTAATATTAAAGGTAGACTTTATTAAAAGGGGTAGATAGTAGAAGAAATTATAATAAGGTTCTTTATATAGTTTATAGTTATATAGATATATAGAGAGCTTTCCCTTTATCTAACCTTATATTTACTTACTTACTTATTTCTTAGTTTTCTCTTTATAGTTAGTATTAATATATTTATTATAGTTATAATATATATAGAGAAGTATATATCCTAGACCCTTAAAAGGTGAAGTAATATTAATATATTAATAGTTAAAGTACTAGTTCTAATAGTTAATAATAAGGTTAGATATTATAAAGTTTGCTTATAGCACTATATTATTAACTTTTTTAGTCTAGTTCTTAGTATTAAGAATTATAATTATTATACCTCTTATATAAGTAGTAGTGAGACAGGGCAGTGCAGACAGCCCAGTTTAGAGGGTGCCCAGATAGGTATATTAGTTAGCATAGTATAGCAGGACTTTTATCTTATTAAGAGCAGAGAGGAGGATAGAGGAGTATTATTAGTTAGTATTACTATAGTTTATCTTATTATTTAGAAGCTTTTATCACTTTTACTTAATAGATTATATCTATAATAAGGTTATTATACTTAGAGAGATCCTTTCCTTTATTCTAGAGCTTCTAGATATAAAGCTATAATATTATAATATTCCTATATAAG